>JAXGGA010006178.1:0-71724 GCA_038373865.1 Uloborus plumipes
TGATCATCCAGGGACTGCAGTTTCGTCCAATTTTAGACTCATCAGTCTGGTGTAGCTAGTAACTGAGCTGATGGCAGATCTTATTTTAGTGAAGATGAAAGTGCCAAAAAACTGTCAGCTAAAATAACACCAGCTTTGCCATAAATTTACGAATTGTACCGTACCATTGCCTTGGTCTCTCGCTGGTGTACTAACCAGCTTGGTTTATTAATTTGAAGTGTAGTTTTTATTCATAATTGTCTTCATTGTCAAGTTAATTTTCATGAGTTAAGTTCGAAAATAAATTTTTCATGTTGGTGCTTAATTTATAACATTTTGAAAATTAATATGAATATCAACTAATTCCTCATAAAAATGTCACACCTCCGAAATATTTAAGGCTCATTAGTACGTACACTATAAATATCTTTTTCTTTTCGCCTTTCACCCTCCTTTTGTGTGTGGGCAGAAATAAAATGTAAAAAAGTATTCTTCTAATTACCAGATATACTTTCAGGCAAATTTTACTGAAAACAGTTCTTTCTTCAGTTATTCAAATTAATAAATATAAAAACAATTTCATCACCCAACGGATCTTTAATTCAGAGTGCACTTTGTGCAGTTTTTAAGAAATTAAGACCACGTGCTAACTGTAAAGCTAACAATTTTAGTCGCCGTATCATTAAGAAAATAAATAACGGCTCAAAACTTTCAGTCGTTTTCTGAATTACTGTACACAGCAAAATATTCGATTTTCCTTCCTTTTCTAAATTAAATTCGTTTTAATTGAATGTAGTCCGTTATTATGTTTCTGATATAAACTTTGTTATGACGATAATTTCTAAACTAAATACCGATTTAAGGCATAACTTATTTACTAATGTCAAGTTAAATTCAATAAGTTAACATACGGAAACAGTGTTAAAAATTGTTTTATTAAAACTGGATAATAGTCTCAAATTCAGTTTAGAGTAAATTGCAAATGTTTCGAAAGTAGAAGTTATTTTAATTAAAATCGAAATTAAATTTCCAAAAATGTTCGCGTTAATCAGTTCTTTTAAAGCTGCTACCTTAGAGCCCCAAATGAAAGTAATCGAAATTAATTATTCATATTTCGGATAGTTTTAATCTGACGAAATAATTACGCATTAGAAGTGCTCAATAGAGGCCTTTAGGAAGTTAAAACAAATTTAGAACACGATAAATTTTATAGTTTCTCTTGAAAATTGCGTAAACGAGTGACTCGAAACTAAAAGTTAGTATTCTCTTTTCCATAATATGCTTTAAAACTAAATTTAATTAAAAGAGAAAAAGTTCAATGTATTATTCAGTCTGAAAATTTCTACAATGTAAAAGCACGGAATGCAATGCTTTTTGTTGTATTGCAGAAATGTGTTAAACCCTTTTCGGAAAATACTTGAAGCGAAATACGTTACACGAAAAAAATTGTATCGAAGTACAAAATAAATAAATAATTACTGGACATTTCGCATGCAATTAAGCATACTGATAATAAAAAATGTGTTTTTGCTAATTGTATTATTCTCTTAAACTCGCAAAGTAATAAGACATTCAATGCATCAATTCTAAAATCTTAAAAACATGAGTCCTTCAAATACATATAAAATTTATGCAGTAGTGGCCACTTATTCACTGCAAAAAATAGATGTTTTTACAGTATAATACAGCTAATTTTGTAGTAACAAACTGTAAAAATTGCTAATTTTACAGTAATAAACTGTAAAACTGCTAATTTTACACTAATAAACTGTAAAATTGCTAATTTTACAGTTTATCACTGTGCATTTTACTGTTTTATACTGAAAACTCTGCTGCCAGTATTATACTGTTGTTTTTACAGCATAATACAGCTAATTTTGTGGTAATAAACTGTAAAATTGTGGTAATAACTGTAAAATTGCTACTTTACAGTAATAATCTGTAAAATTGCTAATTTCAGTTCAATACTGTGCATTTTACAGTTTTAAACTGGAACCTTTGCTGCCAGTATTATACTGTAAAAACAACATTTTTTTTTGCAGTGTATGAATCCCGTTTATTCTAAACACTTTTGTTTTTACTAACCCCTTACCTGCCGAGGAAACCTGACGAGATGCGCTCCCCAGGGTTTGGGGTCAAAATGCCGCGGGCAAAAATATCGCGGCCAAAATGAGCGAGCCAAAATGTCGCTGGTCCAACATGTCGTGGGCCAAAGGTCGCCGGTCCAAAATGTCGCGTGTCCAAAATGTCGTCGGTCAAAAATGTCGCCGGTATCACTACCCAAACTGTATCAATACCGGACCTTCTACATTTTTGTCTGACGACATTTGGACTGGCGACATTTATGGACCGGTGACATTTTGGAGTGGCAACATGCCGAGGAAAACTGACGAGATGCGCTCCTCAGGGTTTGGGGTCAAAATGTCGCGGGCAAAAATGTCGCGGCCAAAATGAGCGAGCCAAAATGTCGCCGGTCCAACATGTCGTGGGCCAAAGGTCGCCGGTCCAAAATGTCGCCTGCTCAAAATGTCGCGGGCCAAAATGTCGCATGTCCAAATGTCGTCGGTCAAAAATGTCGCCGGTATCAATACCCAAACTGTATCAATACCGGACCTTCTACATTTTTGTCTGACGACATTTGGACTGGCGACATTTTATGGACCGGTGACATTTTGGAGTGGCGACATTTTGGAGTGGCGACATTTTAGACTGGCGACATTTTAGGCCGGCGACATTTTGGACCTGCGACATTTTTGGCCGGCGACATTTTGGACCGCGACATTTTGACCAGCGGCATTTTGGACCACGACATTTTGGCCTGGCGACATGTTGGATCGGCGACATTTTGACCCGCGACATTTTTTCCCGGCGACATATTGGCCGCGACATTTTGGGCGTATACCCTCCCCAGTGTCAGTTTTTCAGACAGGCGCGTTTAGTTATGCGGTATATTGGAGGAAAAAAAAAGAGGTGCATTTTGCGATAAATACCTTTTTACTTTTACAAAAAAAAAAAAAAAAATTAAAAACTAAATGTTTAGAATAACAGTGTAATGAAACAGATGTTAGAACTTATCTGCTATGCGAAATTTCCGAAAACAATGTTGAACACATAAACCCACATCACATTCATTGCATTGATATAGCGGGTTTTGCTTTTGAGTAAACACTCAGTAGTCTAATGACAATACTGCACTAAAAACGCCAGAGTTGTGACGATTATTCGTAGATATTACGTTATAGTCACGTTAAAAATTCCTGCCAGAGTAAAGACAACAGTCTCTGAAAACGGGCTCAATGTCATATGGAAAAAAATCTCTAAATCACGGGACGCGGGAGCGTCCCGCCCCGCCAAGAAAACTAAATACAAGCCGCCAAGAAATTTTCGTCGCCAAGAAAAATGTAAAAGAGCGACTAAGGACTGTTTACGCGAGTAACCAAACCGGGGTTTTCACCCCTCTGTATCTCAGCCCCATAAAGATCCCTAGAGTTGATTTTTGGTATACTCAATCTCCAGCGGCACCTGACGGCACATACTAAAGCAAAACATCCAGGACCCTCAGGGGGAGGGGTGATAAATGTTATAAAAACGCTATTTTTCGCACTTTTTAAAAATTGTTTGACAGGGGTCCAGACTAAACGGTAACTCGGATTGAGCTCTACGTTTGCACCCACATTTATTTTGTCCCAAAGCTCGGCATAGGGGGTTTTTCGACCCCCCACCCCTCCCCCCTCGTTTTTATTTTCCGTATCTTTTCTCCCCAGGGGTCTTTAGTGTTGATTTTTGGTATGAATATTCTCGATGAGACATTGAGGACGTTTTCCCAAAATTTACCCCCCGGGGTCATCGCAGGCCGGAGTTATTAATGCTTAAAATTGGTCCGATTTCTATCGTCTAGCTCTGTTCAACATCTGAGCATTTATGTTGTCATTGTTGGGCGACGAGGAAAGAAAACTCAATGATTTATAATTTCATCTGTTGCCAGTTTCTATTTGTTAACAAATAAAATATTTGTAATTGATTTTATTGCATAAGGCTTTTAAAAGGGATCTTCAATTTAGTTCATTTTAATATGAGATCGGCAGTAAGGGTTGGGTTTTTTTTTTAACTTTTAATTTAATCGTAGTATTGTTAGCAACTAGCTTTGTTTTGCGTCGGTTCGGGTGGTACATTGTGATTGATTTCAAATTTATCCTAGACTGAAGAAGATCCTTGAACTTTTGCACCAAATGCATGCCGCCAAGAAAACCACATATGTCGGACCGCCAAGAAAAATGTTGAAGGGAAAAAAAAACATGCAAAGTAAATTTTGAAGAGAAAAAAAAAACAGGCAAAGAAATAATATTAATGCAAAAACATGTGATATCTCCCCAAAAACAACAGTGTTGTAAAAAAATCCCCCGCCAAGAAAACCTTAAATACTCAGCCTTAAAAAGTTATGATATCGAGTTTTCCCGCCAAGTTTGTGCCAAACTACAACTAACCTGTATGGATAGTTCTTTTAAATTGTTTTCAGTCCTGCCAGGCGGGAAGTTTTTACTCATTAAGCAACCACCTCACAAGACAAAGCTTCCCGCCTGGCAGGACTGAAAACAATTAAAAAGAACTATCCATACAGGTTAGTTGTAGTTTGGCAAACTTGGCGGGAAAACTCGATATCATAACTTTTTAAGGCTGAGTATTTAAGGTTTTCTTGGCGGGGGATTTTTTTACAACACTGTTGTTTTTGGGGAGATAAACTGTACGTAGGTAACTTCTGTGACAACAATCGCCATATATTATTTCTCTAAGCCGAATCCTATACCCGGTCGAAACTCGCTCATTTCTTTATCGAATTGCATGAAAATTTATGATTTTGAAGCTTATCCCGTGGGCTATTGACGAAAATTAGACCCGCCCTCTAAAAAGTGTCGGTTCGTTTTTTATTCGAACTTCAATTTTTGGGCACAAAATTGACTCTATCTAGCGAAATTATTGTCGTATCGTCTCCATTTTGATTTCATTCGAAAGATTAAAAAAAATGCGTTCTTTAGAACGTTTCTCCGCTAGCGCCGCGTAACGAGAATCTCGAAAATCCACGTTTAAGCGACTTATAAGCGATTGAAGTTTGAAAAAGTTAAATTTTTTGCTCAACTGTTAAAATCGTTACCATTGTTGTTCAAATCAATTTTAAATGTGACATTTCAAGCCAAGGCTTAGCTCGGTAAACCTTAATTGTAACTTTTATTGTTTCAAAATACTATGGTAGTTTTGCGATAACGTTAGTATTTATAAGAAAAGCAGTTGAAAAATTTGTACAATTGATGAAGTTAAAAATACAAGACAACGTGTCTACAAGTACAAATAAAAGGTTAAAATAGAGTTAGAAAACTCTAGCAGATAGCTATTTCGGGGCTATTATGAATGAAGCCCCATCATCAGTGCAAAAAGATGATGGTTCACTGACACCAGTCAAGTGAACCAGGAATGCGAGAAACGTGAGGGTAAATAAACAGAACAGGAAGAGTAGGTACGCAGAAACTATTACGTCAAGGGTTGGACACGACAACTGCGCAACAAAAAATTACGTCACAGACGAAAAAGTTTTTAAATAAGAGATTTCCAAATGTTCGGGAAAGGAGGGGTGCTAGACAGATCATTGACAACTAAATCTGAATTTTTCCAGATATAATAGGATTCCCAAAAATCTAAATCAAAAATCGAAGAACAACTATGGATAATTTTTGCAGAGGAAAAATCAAAAATATGGCCACATGACCAACAATGTTGGGCAATGGAAGAGCGTTTGAAATCCTGTTTTTTAACACAATTTTCATGTTCTTTAACACGGAATTTTAAAGCGCGTCGTGTCTGTCCTATATATGTTAATTTACATTTGCATGAAATATTATAAATAACCCATCTATCAAGACCCTGAACAGGATGTTTGAGTTGCGAAAATTGTAATTTGTTCACTGGAGAAAAAGCGACCGAAAAATTGAACTTTTTTAAAATTCTGGCAATCTGAAAGCTGATTCTGGGAAAATATGGTAAAACAACGGTGTTGGAATAGTTCTCACAATTAGGTGTTTGATTTCGACCAGTAGGATTGATTAATTTCTTATAAATGTTATCTATGACACTGACTGTGAACCCCCGGTCCATAGCAATGCTTTTCAAATAATTAAGTTCAGCAGAAAGTAAACTAGAATTGGAACAAATGGACAAAGCACGGGAAACAAAAGTTCTAAAAACAGCTAATTTTTGTTTGGGGGGATGAGCAGATAATTTATGCGGCGGAAGAGTAACGGCAAAGGGTTTGCGAAAAACAGTAGTGTCGATAGTATTATCTTGACGAGTGATGGAAACATCCAGAAATGAGAGATGACAGTCAGATTCAACTTCTATAGTGAATTGGATGTGCGGGTCTAATTCCATAGACCCGCACATCCAATTCACTATAGAAGTTGAATCTGACTGTCATCTCTCTTTTCTGGATGTTTCCATCACTCGTCAAGATAATACTATCGACACTACTGTTTTTCGCAAACCCTTTGCCGTTACTCTTCCGCCGCATAAATTATCTGCTCATCCCCCAAACAAAAATTAGCTGTTTTTAGAACTTTTGTTTCCCGTGCTTTGTCCATTTGTTCCAATTCTAGTTTACTTTCTGCTGAGCTTAATTATTTGAAAAGCATTGCTATGGACCGGGGGTTCACAGTCAGTGTCATAGATAACATTTATAAGAAATTAATCAATCCTACTGGTCGAAATCAAACACCTAATTGTGAGAACTATTCCAACACCGTTGTTTTACCATATTTTCCCAGAATCAGCTTTCAGATTGCCAGAATTTTAAAAAAGTTCAATTTTTCGGTCGCCTTTTCTCCAGTGAACAAATTACAATTTTCGCAACTCAAACATCCTGTTCAGGGTCTTGATAGATGGGGTATTTATAATATTTCATGCCAATGTAAATTAACATATATAGGACAGACACGACGCGCTTTAAAATTCCGTGTTAAAGAACATGAAAATTGTGTTAAAAAACAGGATTTCAAACGCTCTTCCATTGCCCAACATTGTTGGTCATGTGGCCATATTTTTGATTTTTCCTCTGCAAAAATTATCCATAGTTGTTCTTCGATTTTTGATTTAGATTTTTGGGAATCCTATTATATCTGGAAAAATTCAGATTTAGTTGTCAATGATCTGTCTAGCACCCCTCCTTTCCCGAACATTTGGAAATCTCTTATTTAAAAACTTTTTCGTCTGTGACGTAATTTTTTGTTGCGCAGTTGTCGTGTCCAACCCTTGACGTAATAGTTTCTGCGTACCTACTCTTCCTGTTCTGTTTATTTACCCTCACGTTTCTCGCATTCCTGGTTCACTTGACTGGTGTCAGTGAACCATCATCTTTTTGCACTGATGATGGGGCTTCATTCATAATAGCCCCGAAATAGCTATCTGCTAGAGTTTTCTAACTCTATTTTAACCTTTTATTTGTACTTGTAGACACGTTGTCTTGTATTTTTAACTTCGTTAGTATTTAGTTTATAGTAGCCTTGGGTATTTGATTTTAATATAAGGTATCACTTTTGTAGTAGTTGTAAAAGTGAACGTGTCTTTGATCTCTTTGAAAAGTTGTCAGAACGACGGCAGTTGATGGCGATGTTGTGCAAGCGTACAAGATTTTACAATGCCAAGGAACAGGGTACCAACAGGCAGACTAACAGGAAGGTGTCTACTACCTAGACAATATTAGACAATTCAACAATGCTTTGGCCTTCGCTTCAGTCAAAGTGGACTCAGTTAACATTCCTGGCAGAGGTCCATATTGTTTTAAACTACATGGTCAAGTGTACCATATGATCGGGAACTTGCAACCTCCGGCAGGGACTACACCAACTTACGCTGGACTTTTCTTTATAGATTTCGACACTGCGCTGCAACTTCGGGCAGATAATGAAGCCAATAAAAATTGTCGTATTAAATTTTAAGTTTAGAGTTTTTTTTTTTTGTGCGGAATTCCGCACGGGTCACCTAGTGTAACTTATTTCTGTGAAGAATATGGAACAAAACATGTTTTTGCTTTTTGCAATTCAAGAAGTCTTACTTTATTTAGTGAACTATAATTTAAAAACTTTACTAGCAGCTATTAATTTTGAGTGCAATATTATTTTACTTTTCATTTATAATTAATAAAAAATCAGTTAAATTTTTTGCATATGATATCAATATCATATGATTTTCGAATGATTTACGTTAATTGCGATACTCAGAAAAATACGAAAAATGTTTTGACTAAAATTCAAATTATCAATAAGCAGAAGAATAAAAAGAGAGAAAGTGAAAAACGGTCATTATTTTTATGCTTAATGGAATTTTCCTGTTTTTATAAGCTCTCATTAAGTAATGTAAAGCTCTTCATTAAATCCTGAAGGACAGCAATTAAATTAAATAAAAAGTTTATATTTCTGTAAATGTTCTTCGGCAAATTTGTATTGATTAAAAGTCGCAATTTCAAATGGTGCTTAGAAAATAAAATCATGGAATCATCAGAGCTCAATTATACATCAATCTCCTTATCTTTTTTGTTTGATTTTAGTTTCAAGAACGAAGACTGAAGTTCATTACGAGTATTTTCTCCGAGTCTGAAAGGAGATAATTACATGAATGCAATTTTTCCAAAGTTTAACATAAAGCATTTAGTTTGAAAACACATTGAGCCAAGAAACTGAGTTTTTTTAAAGTTGGAAATGATTCTTTATCTATATCATCACACCCACACACACTAGAAATATAAAATAATCCTTTAAAAATAGACGTTGTTTTTGCAGTATAATACAGCTAATTTTAGTGGCTTTACAGTAATAAACTGAAAAATTGCTAGTTTACAGTAGTAAACTAAAACTGTTAGTTTCAGAGTTTATTACAGAGCATTTTACAGTTTTAAACTGAAGCTCTGCTGCTAGAAATTGCTAATTTTACGTAATAAACTGTAAAATTGCTAGTTTTACAATAATAAACTGTAAAATTGCTAGTTTTACAATAATAAACTGCAAAATTGTTAGTTTTACAATAATAAACTAAAATTGCTAGTTTTACAGTTTATTACTGTGCTTTTAGTTTTAAATTGAAACTTCTTCTGCCAGTATTAAACTGTAAAAACAACAGCTTCTCTTGTAGTGTAGTGATTGAAACCATTGTTGTTGTTGTCTTATGCGAGCAATTAGCTGTGAGCTGCTTCATTTTTCCAACTGTACTGTAATTTGGTGTGAAGTCCAACTTCCACTACACACATGCCATAGGGACCTGTTAATATGGCAGGTAATCATTCACAGCAAAGGAATACATGTACGCAAAAAAGGACAGGAGAGAGAAATTTCATCCATGAACGAGCCGGGATTCGAACCCATTACCCTTCCACCCCTGTCAGATTTCTCTGACCCCGAGACAATGTTGACCGACGTCAAAGCTATTGAAAAATTGATAGAATTTGACCGTAACGGCAGCTCTTAAATTTGTATCAAAGTACTTAAGATTTGAACGAAAAAAACGACACAAGACGAAAAATAAAGACACAAATATGCAAACAATGCAAAAACATAAATAAACATAAATTAATAGCTCAATAAGCTGCTTCTTTGTCAGTGGTTCGTCATACCCTAATAGGAGCCATACAGGTTTTGGAACACGGTGCGTGTTAGCAAGTAAACCAAATGTAAGTATTTTTAGCAACAAAGCATAGTGTACTTAGCGTACATCAAAAATCAAATACGCCAAAGATTGACAAGTGAACTGACAAAGTTCACTTGTCAGTCTTTGGCATGTGAACCTGTTTTTTTTTTCTTTTTATTTTTATGCACTGTTGATGGGGATTACAGTTTAAGAGCCCCGAAACAGCTGCTGGATGAGTTTTAAACTCTCTTTAATTGTATATATTTGTACTTTTTAAACGTTGTCTATTTTTACTCAGGAACTAATATTGTTTGAAGGAAGATACATTTTTCTTCCGTTATTTTCCATTCGTTTCGTACTATGCTTATCAAGTCTTTATGAGTGACGTGATTGTACCCATAATTTCAGTAACACATGAAATATTTGTACGTATATCTCTGATCGGAAATAAGGGATAGTAGGTACACAGTTCACCAAGAGGAATGCTCTTCGACTTGTTGACGGTTTTATTCAATTATAAGTCTCATTAAATCTGCTACGGCGCGGTTTGAAAGCACCTGCGTTTTCATTGGACTAGTTCAGTGGAAACTTAATTAGCTATTTCCAATGCATAAGTTATGTTCGACATTCGTTTGTGCTGCATAAACTAGCCATTTAACAGTTGTTGCCAAAATGTTATCAGAGAATCAATTATAATTGTTTAATACAAATTAATTTTCGACCAACCAAATTTCATCTGCAATTTTCTAGGTGTTAAGCGCTATTTGAATAGCTTTGACAATACTGGAATAAAGCTTTAGAGATTGATGAAAATGCTGGTCTTGAGTTGTCTTCATTTATAAGTTGGTAAAAATATTTAAATCATTAAATTATTCTTTATAATTTTTCAAAAAATTGACTGCTGTAATCTGTTCTATACGTAAAAGCTTGAATTTAAATAATTTATCTTGAAATAACTTGCATTGATACTTTGAGTACTAATCTTTTACTCAACAATGTTGCTAATACATACCCCTTAAATAGATTTGTTTGTTTCAAATGGGCTGCGTTTAGCTTCTTTCCATTTGCAGACCTAGTGCATTCCCCAAGAACGGAACCCACTCTTTCATGTGGCACCACCATCGGCGGAATGACAGTGCCACGAGACTTTTGACTCTCAGTTTCCCCACTAGAATGAGGCACCTGGACTCTATTCGAAACTGCACTCGGAATTTTACCAAGAGATACTATAAGTCAAACAAGTACTCGAGGGATCTTTTACATGCAGCATAATCATACGACATGGACGATGTTCTGCATCATGAAAATTCACCGACTGGAGATCTGGTTTGATCCCTCGCCTTTGGGCGCGAGAGGCCAGCGTCTTGACCACTAAATCACTCTGTCGGGCCTTTTAAATAGATAAAGAATGATAAAGTGCTTACTCTGTACTTACCCTGATTACTTCAAACTTCAAAGAGTTTTCAGGGTAAAATTCAATTCAAAAAAGTATGTTGTGAAAGTATGAGTAGAGTGAGAAAGGTACATTTAGTAAACGAGAGCACATTATTAGAAAATTCCGAAACGACACATATTGTTTTCGGGCAATTGTTCCGGGATTTCACGAGTTCCCTGTACTTTTCGTGAAAATAGTCTCCTCGAGCAAACGTTTCCTGACTTTCTGTAAGTTACATGTATGCAGTTTTTTCACTAGTGTGGAAAATATCTTCAGCCTCTAGTGTCAAAATATACTCAACACTCTTTTATTAAAAGTTTCATCCATAGCTCAATAACTGCCCGTCTAGATTGACTGAGACCCAAATACTGTCCATCTTAAAAAACCGCGCTTAGCACTAGCGAACCATCTACTTATATTAAAAACTGAGTATCTTTCTCACTATCTTTCTTTCTAACTATCTTTCTATCTTTCTATGTCACGCTTCTTTCTCCTGAACGCCAATGAACTGAAAGTCGAACCAGGTACCGATAGATAGGTAATTTTTCAAGCTTCTTTAGTTTCAATTGATATAATTATACGATTTTAATTAGCGAAGATATCAATTAATAAGTAGTCAAATTTAGAGCGATTAAGCCTAATAAATGATTAAATATGAAATCCATTCTTGCAAACCGTCGTTGCTATGAAACGGTAATAACAATGATAATGAGAATTTTGAATGAAGGCTTAACTAAATCAAACACGAAACTCATAAACGGACCACTTACGTAGAATTTTTATCGCTAGCTACTGGTAATATTTTGAAACATTTATTTGTTGAAGAGCCATCTACTTATATTAAAAACTGAGTATCTATGTCTGTTTTTTTTCTTTGAGCGACCTGAACTTACGGAAACTTTCCTCACCATCTTGAAGGCGTGAAGCATCTCAATAATTCGAATGATTTTTTTATATAGGAAAAAAGTAAAGGCGTGAAGCGCCTGTAAGCGAGCCGCCTTGGCGGGGAGTAGTTTCTTTAAATTTTTTTCTCACTACTTTCAGGGCACGAAGTGCCCGTGCAACGCCGGGCCACGTGCGTGGTATGTCTTGAAATCGAATGAACATTAAATTATATCAAATAATATAATTTCAGAATGAGGTAAAAGTTAGAGAGGGGGGACGTTATGCATCAGCATGCCGCAGGAAGCTAATCTAGCTGCCCTGGCAGCTAGTAAATGAATAAAACAGTAAACGAAATGAACTATTTCACTTTGCAACATCCACTTTGCCCGCGTACATTTGACTACTTGCATTAAACATTTAAAATAAAAACATGCCAGACATAAACTAAATAAGGATTGCACTGGGCATCATTAGATCTCAATTAATAGCTGAAATGATTATTACAAAAATGTTATCATTTTATAATAACAAGAAATACTTTTGAAAAATCACGAATATTACAACAAAGGTACCAAATTTTGAAAATGGCTTGTATATTTTTGTTAATCTTTAGAACTACTTATTTTTTGACAGAAATCAACTATATGTCTAAAAACTTAGTTAAAATATTGCTAAATAGGTGGCGCTGCAAATTGCGCAAATATTTTACCATTTCACTTTACCCAGCGTTCCCCAAAACAGCATGAATTAATGAACGCGAAGGTAATGCTATGTGAAATCACAGTCTTAAGAATAAATTATTAGGCTCCTTGTTTCCATTGTATAGGTTGTGACTTTATTTGTTAGGGTTAGGACTAAAAAAATACCCATGTGCCTTGAGGTTTGATTTTGAGGACTCGAGAAATCATTTTTTATACAGGGTGTCCACTCCAATCGTGGACCAATAGCTAATTTCTAAACCGTTAGAGATAAGCATATAGTTTATTTAGGAAAAAATCTCAAAATTATGAAAGGAATTTTGGGTCTATTCAATGTTTTTCAAAAAATCAAATTTTGAAAGAGTTACGAAATTTAAATTTTTATACAGCCCCCCAATCCTATCAATCATATTTAGTAAAACATTTTTGACACTGTAACGTTTAAAACTAAAAAAAAATCACTCTTCTACCACAAAAATTGACCGAGTTATGACGTTTTGAAAAATCAAGATTTTGCATTGTTTCATGACGTCATCGAGCGATCGCTTAAGGGACCGTAAGCGAAATCCTTCAAATACTGGATTTTTCAAAACGTCATAACTCGGTCAATTTTTGTGGTAGAAGAGTAATTTTTTTTTAGTTTTAAACGTTACAGTGTCAAGAATGTTTTACTAAATATGATTGATAGGACTGGGGGGCTGTATAAAAATTTAAATTTCGTAACTCTTTCAAAATTTGATTTTTTGAAAAACATTGAATAGACCCAAAATTCCTTTCATAATTTGGAGATTTTTTCCTAAATAAACTATATGCTTATCTCTAACGGTTTAGAAATTAGCTATTGGTCCACGATTGGAGTGGACACCCTGTATTACTTTTATGGTACTAAAAAAGGCATCTTGTGAATTCAATTTATGGTTTTTGCTATCAAGAATTGGGATAGGTATCATCATAGTGTGCGTGTCTGTGTGTTTAGCTCTAAGAGTGAGTGTGTGCAATTGTTGGGGTAGGTGGAAAGTGGTGGTCAAAAGAAGTCTATTGCAGTCAAATGAAAATAATACGCAATTCATTGATCGCTTAAAAAACTGTTCCCTTATGATGCACGGTTTTAGCTACCATCTAATGATTCTTAATAGTCCCCTATAATTTTACACATTATGTAATAATAACGCATACATTTTAGACATTTTCGTGACCGATTTCTTTGTGGAACCAACAAACATTTCTTCCTACCCCTTCGCTCTTTTAGAAGGGAAAAAAAAGAAAACTTAACCATGAAAATTATTCAACACGACAAAAATCTGATGAAATTTATTGAAGAGAAGAATTTATTGTTTATAACCCACGCAGATCTCCCCCTCTCTCTCCGGCAGGGGAAACATTTCATCTATCACGTGTCTCTTACAAAAGAAGAATGGGAACTCAACTCAGGTGAGAATGGAGAAGAAGAAAATCTATACTCCTATAAATCATTTGTTCATCTGAGCCTAATTTTTACGGCCCCTACACACTTCCTGTTACTCGAAAGTCATCGTAAAAATAAAATTTTACTTGGGTAAAAAAGGGTGTAGATCGTAGGGGATGTTTTCGGTTTTTGAAAATAAGTGTGTTTGCAGGAAGAAAAGTGTAAAGAAATTCGAGATTGAAATTTTTCAAGGACTTGATTTTAACGTTCCGAAAGGTGTGTAGCTTAGAAATGAGGCAAATATTTTTCTTGGGCGTCTGTCGGAAAGTATTTATTTTTTCCTGTCATCTACTACTTGAGTACATTAGTTTTAAAAGCATATTTCTTTTTTTTTCTACACTTGATCCTTTGTCACAAATTATTGTCCCGAGTTCGATCCCAGCCGATCAAAGATCCACCGTCGGGGCTAATGGTGGCTGCGCGACGTAAAATAAGGGTCGTGGTCACAAAGTCCTCCAAGTGAAGCGATACCTCTGGGGGTATTAGACCAGAGGTTTCTTCGGCCCTTCGTCTGGATCAAAAAAACAGAGCGCTCTTCAGAGCCCCAACCCGGTTAAACCACGAGTTGTGGTAGGTACAGGGGGACCCTGGAGAGTGAAGTGGTGTCACAAACTATTATTACATAACATAAAACTGAGTATGGTAAATATAATTTCAAAGAGATCTGTCTAATAAAATATTCGAACTATCAAGGATGATAGTAGAGATATCATCTAGAAATGGTCCAATTGAGGGGCGACTGATTTATTACATTTTTGTATCTACGCATCTTGGTTTACAAATGTTGACCTCCTATGTTTTGAACTTCAATTGCGAAGCGTATCCCGAGGACAGCCCCAAACCTCCCTTCTGGTAGTATCAAAGATAGTCTAATATTGCCGTCTTTGAGCTTCAATATTGAAGGTTTACCAGCGAGGAGTCCCTCAAGGATGGGGCAACCGCCCCCATCCCTTGTATCCGTCCCTGGTGATGGTAAGCCTCTTTTACTGATGATTTTCTTAGGTAAAACCTTTCGTGTATTTAAGCATGCGTCAGGTCTTCTCTGATTTTACTAAAATAGGGATGATAGGTAAGATAACAATTAAGGGAAGAATAATAAGAAACATTTTGAGCCGTACCAAACAACGTAGAAAGATGCTAATTTCAAATACATAGTTTAGTTGAATATGTCAAAAGAATAGCAAATGCAAGTTTTAAATTCAAAGCAGAAAGTTTCCACTCACAACCCATACCCTCTTCTCAAAGTGGAATGGTTCGCGAGTTCTAGGCGCGGTTTTCACGGACGGACAGTATAGTTTTGACTATCAACCTGGATGCTAAAAACCAAATATGTTGAGACAGCAACATTTTCAAAGTTTTTTTTTCTCCCAGAAATAGTGTAACTCAGAAAGCCTGAACCTTAGAAACCAATGCGTACAATTTTTGTAATAAGAGATGGTGCGACAGATGTTATATTTCTTGCCTTTAATGTTCACATTAGAGTCATGGAAGAATGGTTATGGCTGAACTACGTGACATAATCGGTTCCCTATGCTATTAAATTTAGATTTGGCGACCAATTTTACAATAAAATTACGGTTAAATCGATGAATTATATTAAATTTCAACGGCAAAGCTGCTGTAGTCGTTGAGAGTTTTTAAAAATCTTGGCACTACAGTTGTGTCAATAGTTCCAGTGAAACGTAAAAATTTCGTTAAAATAAATAAGGTCGTCACACACATACATACACACGCAAAAGAAGAAAAAAGTCTTTAAAACTAAAATAATACTCCCATTTAACACTACAAACTCTGAAATGGTATTAAAAGTGTCATCTTCATACATATTACTACTATTAAAATCTGTCCGCGTCTGTCTGTCTGTCTGTCTGTCCGTCTGAAGCTTGAACTCCTCAAAAACCGCTGAGCGTAAAGAATCAAACATACCATTCGATTCGAAATTTTCTAAGGAAGACAATAAAACCAACCGCGTAATTGTACGACGTTAATTAGCTGAGATATTAATTAAAACGTTAATTAAATTCTTTGCACTTTTAAAATTCCAAGACATTTATTTCTTTCCGTTGCCATTTTAAATTAAAGCGTTAATTAAATTATTGAACTATTTAAAATTCCAAAACTTTTGTTTCTTTTCGTACCTATTTTAAATTAAAGTGTTAATTAAATGGCTGAACTATTTAAAATTCCAAAGACATTTATTTCTTTCCGTTGCCATTTTAAATTAAAGCGTTAATTAAATTATTGAACTATTTAAAATTCCAAAACTTTTGTTTCTTTCCGTACCTATTTTAAATTAAAGCGTTAATTAAATGGTTGAACTATTTAAAATTCCAAGACTTTTATTTCTTACCGTTGCCATTTTGAATAAAAACGTTAATTAAATTATTGAACTATTTAAAATTCCAAGACATTTATTTCTTACCGTTGCCATTTTGAATTAAAACGTTAATTAAATTATTGAACTATTTAAAATTCCAAGATATTTATTTCTTTCCGTTGCGGTTTTAAATTAAAACGTTAATTAAATTGAACTTTTTAAAATGAAAGAGTGTTATTTTTTTCCATTGTCATTTTGAATACGTGTTATAACAAAGTTCTAACAATTGTTTTTATTCTAATTATTAATGACATATTTTTTCTCTGGTACCATTTTGAAAATGTGTTTATAAATAAAATTGCAATTGCTGTTTTTAGAAGGGACTTTTTTGGCTGCGATCCAAATATTAAAAGAACTTTTTCGTTTAGAGTTTTGCAATTAATTTTACAGGAAGGAAGCGGTTTGGAAATAATTGTTTTTGGAAAGGAATTTTATATGTTATTTAGGAAGAGTGCTAAGTATGCGCTACTTGACATCGTCTTTCTTTTTGAGGAAGCATGAGCAAATAAACGCGATTGATTCTTTGATGCAGGAAAGCTTTTTAGTGAGTCGCTTTAGCGGGGAGTAGTTTGTTTAACCTTTCCTTGGTGTTTTAAAGGCGAGCCGCCTTGGCGGCGAGTAGTTTGTTGAAACTTTCCTCGCTACTTTAAAGGCGAGCCGCCTTGGCGGCGAGTAATTTTCTCAAACTGTTTTCACTACATTACAGCCCGTGCAAAGCCGGGCCACGCAGCTAGTTCTACTTAAAAAAAGCGTGATGGGTTGTGGGTGAGAATTTCCCGAAGTTTTCAATTTAAAACTCGATTTGCTATATTCTTTTGACATATTTAACTAAACTATGTATTTGAAATTATCATCGTTCTACGTTGTTTGATACGACTCTAAATGCTTTTTATTATTCTTCCCCTTATTGTGATCTTACTTATCACAGCTATTTTGGTAAGATCAGAGAAGATCTGTCGCATGCGTAAATGCGCTGTAGGTTTTTACCTAAGAAGATCAAATAGTGAGGGTACAATTTCCAGTCTTTAGATCAGTAGCGTACATAAACTTAGGAGCTCTCCCCCTGGAAGATTTGTAGGTGTGTCCCCAACCCCTTATTAAACATTGAAAAAAAATTCCCGTGTAACTCATAGTGCTATTCTTCTGAATTGTGCGCCCTCAAACTTTGTGCGCCCCCCTCCTCCACGCCGTAGTGACTGCGGGGGCACTATGTACGCCACTAATTCGAACACTATAGCTTTGCAACTATTGCTACTTAAGTTCAGGATGGTTACTTAATTTTCAGATAGTTACTAACTTTTAATGGAAAACTACACACCAAAAAATGAGCTGCTATTTTTATAGTATAATACTGGCAGCCGAGGTTCCAGTTTAAAACTGTAAAACGCACAGTAATAAACTAAAACTAGCAATTTTACACTTTCTTACTGTAAAGTTAAAAATTTTACAGTTTATTGCCGTAAAATTTAGCTGTATTATACTGTAGAAACAACAGTATAGTACTGGCAGCATAGGTTCCAGTTTTAAAACTGTAAAATGCACGGTAATGAACTGCAAAATTAGCAATTTTTACAGTTTAGTACTGTAAATTTAGCAATTTTTACGGTTTATTAATATAAAATTAGCTGTATTATACTGTAAAAACATTATAAATTTTTTACAGTGCACATGTTTTTTCCCAGCTATGTTACTGACGGTAATTAGGGGCATTACCTCTCCATTATTTTTCTGAAACGTTTCTGATTACTTTTTATAGTGTGAAGTTAAAATCATGTGTGTCATGAGCTTTTAGTGCTCTTTCTAAATATGAGCAAATTGTAATATTGAAAAAAAGTCAAATAAGTTTCCGAATTAAAAAAAAAAGTCGAAGCACTGGGAATGGATCCCATGACTCGCTATCTACCGATCACGAAGCTAATATAAATATCTGAATCCATTTAAGCAGCCTTGATTGCTTTAAGAAAGGCATCAGTGGCTTCATTTCAAGAGAGACACTTTAACTCTATTTTTAATAAGGTTTTCATAACCAATGCAGCAAATTTTAAAGCATTTTTTAAAATTAAGAAACAAATTTATTACTTCTCGCATAGTTAAGCTTTTTTGTGAGGCACAAAATTTTATGTGTTGATGTAATACTGTAAAGTAAACTGGGCATGTGTAGCACGTTTCCATAATGCATTAAAGTTCATTGCTAAAATCTTCGCACCGCATGTCTCTTTATTACGCGTTTAAACATATACTCTTGCTAAACATTGATATCTCCTGAACACATAGAAATAAACTGCCAAGTAAAAGGTTATTAATGTACGTTGCTGAGATTAATTAATGTGCCCTCATCGAATGACTTTGCGGATTATGGTATAGCAGATAATAATTCTGAATCAAAGTCGACGAAGCACATAAATATGCATGCAATGCATGGTTGGTTAAGGGATGAAAATGTATGATTCACCATTTGTTTCTGATGAATATTTCTTCTTGTTGGGTAGTTTTGAAATGGGTGTTAATTTAATGCTTTTATTAATGTAGAAAACATTGACGTTTTATATCAGAAAAGCAAACGGATGAACCTGGAAAGTTTTTACAGCTGTTTAATGGCATGAGCTTTAAAGTTGATTCTTATGCTGCCGTGATAAGCGCAAAAGTGGTATCTGCAGTCGTGCTCAAACTGAGGTAAAACTCATTAAAGTTTTGCGTCGCCATGTATTTGATCCAGATGAGACTTTTTCAGAATTGTTTTAAAAATATTTCTCGTTCTCAACTGACCATGTAATTTGTATTTAGGTAAAATACGTTACAAAGTGCTACCTGGTGGCAATAACTCAGTCGTGTGAAAAAGTGCAGATACGACTTTTGTGCTTAGCTCGGCAGTATGTAGCTTTATTTTCTCCCTCCTTTTTCATATTCTGTAGGTATTAAGATCTCTGCTTGGCAAGATTAAGCAACCAGTAGGGGAGACCGGGGCACGTTTACGCGGATTTTTTTCCGCGAATTTTCTAATTTTTATGTTTCAATTTAGGAAATTTCAAACGCTATATTCTTATTAAGCATTTAATGAAGTTCAAATTTATGCATTCAGTTTTCGCTTTGTGTTTGTATTTAAGCGTTAAAAAAATAATATTTAGGACAAAGTCTGTTGCATAAATGTGCCCCGTATCCGGGCCAAGTTTACGCATTAGGCGGGGCACGTTTACGCAACTTCGTGGCACGTTTACGCAATTTGGGGCACGTTTACGCATCGACATCGGGGCACGTTCACGCATTAAGGAACACGTTATTAGAGTGCCAAGTATTAAGAGAAATGACTTTTTAATTAATTTTAAATGTTTTATTTATAACTTCATGCACTATTTGAAAATAAAAAATAAAGATAATTTATAAAAGAACATTTTTTAGATAAACTGCAAACTCAGGGCTTATTGCCAATTAACAACTGAAATTACTTAGTCATTTTAACCATCAAAGTTACAGTTTTTACTAACAAAAAATAAAGAAAATTAATTAAAGAACATTTTGTAGGATGAACTGAAAACATAGGGCTTATTGCCGATTAAAATAGAGAATGATTCTGATGACGAAGTGATGAAGAAAATGACTAAGTAGTTTCAGTCGTTAATTTTTGAGAGGGTGCCACCGCCAACTGTTTCTTTTTGGCATTTTTTGGTTTAATTCTTTTTCCTTTGCTATGTTTTTGTTCTGCTTCCACAGAAACTAGTAAATTTTTAAGTAGTTTCTTGTTTTTGTTTTGTTGTGAAATAATTTTTTTCTTTTTTGCTTCTAACTGCTCTTGTCTGAGAGCTTCTTTTACCGTAGAATCAGTTAGGATTGCGGACTTCTCTTTGGAGCCAATGTTGCCTCTTCAGTCAATGGAACCTTTGAATCAGGAGTTGGTTCATCAAGCTGCAGAAAAAAGTTTTGAGTGAAAATATATGCATAAATAAATGAGTTACATGCTATGTAAAAGGAAACCTTTTTCTGTTAATAATATTCGCCATCGATTCACTCGCCCAAAAGCTTATATATTGTGGGAAAAAGTAAAATATACCTCCACATTAGGTGGGTGGGGGGGGGGGGGTATAAGAGCTTTGACGGTAACCAGCGTTATGCAGAATAACATTAGTGAATATTGAAAACCTTTCCCGCAATAGAAAATTAGTTGCACATTTACTGCTTTAACTGCTGAAATAAAATGCGCCGCTAATTGAATGGTATTCAAATTAGCGGTGGGGGGGGGGGGGCTTAATCTAGCGAAAATGACTTTGAATACCATTTAAAAATTTCACAGTGTGAATTATTAAATTTAAATTTTATAATCGTATTTGGTTTCATTGAAAAAAAAAAAAACAATTTAAAACTTCATAAAATAGTCCAAAATATTATAAGAAATTTTCTACTGACATTTTCATTTTCATCTTGCATTTTCAGGTCCTCATTAGATAGGTTAGCCCATTTTTTGCAGTAGTTACCTACCGTCTTGTAATTTAAACCATAAATTTTGGCAGCCCCTTTGTAATTCAATTTGTAATTCAATTAAATATAAAATGAGAAATTGCGAAGCTAAATGGACTAAAAATACAGACGTTCTATGGCGATACGGTGCTAAAAAAGCTTCTGGGGCACATTTACTCACCGACCTCGGGGCACGTTTACGCGCGTTCTTACTGGGTAAACGTGCCCCGACGTCGATGCGTAAACGTGCCCCGTCGTTACTTTTTAGCTTATTTTTAATGTACTACCAAATACAACAACATTTCCGTCAAAACAATTACATTTTTAAAAAGAGCATTAAATTCTGCGTTCGTTCATATATTTATTTATCTTTAACAAAGTATTATTAGTTCACAATAAGGTTTAGTAAGCTGAACACAAAATTTACTCACCTTGGCAGAAAACAGATAATCCTCGCTGCGCGCTAGGCAGAAGCTCGACTGAAGCTAAAATTCTTGTGAGAATATCCGATAGGTGCCCGGATGAATCTGTCGTCACCGATCTTGAGCAAACTACAGCACGTTTCTGAAAAAGTGCGCTGCGTAAACGTGTCCCATGCGTAAACCTGCCCCGGTCTCCCCTAATGATCAACAACTTAAACAGTTTTAAACTTCGCAGTGTTAATGGAGAAGATCATCTTACCCCAAATCAGCGGCACATGAAAAAATGATTAGCAATAGGGCAGTATATTTTTGGATTCATATTATGATTCTAAATAAAGGAATCAGTAAGTCAAATTGTTTCATGCTACACTGTAAAAAATGAATATTGTTTTCTCCGTAAAATACAGCTAATTTTATAGTTATAAACCGTAAAAATTGCTAATTTTGCAGTACCAAACTGTAAAATTGTTATCTTTACAGTACTAAACTGTAAAATTGCTAACTTTACCATAGTAAACTGCAAAATTGCTAATTTTACAGTTTATTACCATTCATTTTACAATTTTAAACTGAAACATCTGCTGCCAGTATCATACTGCTGTTTTTACAGTGTACCGTAAAATGGGGTGTATAGGAACAGCGGGGTCAATCGGAACAAAACTTCCAGATCGTACAAAGAAATTCTTCATAAATATACTACTGGGTATTTTTCGCCATTAATTTTTTTTTAGAAAGGTAAGATCATAGGAAGTAGGAAAAAATTACTTTTGTCAATCTGACAACGCTACTGGCTTCTAAGGAGGGCTGTAAGTGGAATGCTAGAAAACATCACATTTTCATAGACTGCAAAACTTCATATGCAAGAACGTATCTTTTTATATTTTAAACCTAAGAGTGGTATGTTTCAATTATACATGTATCTGAACAACAGAATACCACATTAGAATTTACATTTTTTATAAATTGTGTCGTAAAAATGAAGAATTCTGAAAAATGCCATAGGAAAAAAAATTGCGGGGTGAATCGGAACACTTTGTTCTGTTGTTCCAATTCAAACTTATCTGAAGGAAACTGTTTGAAAAATCAAGATTCTAACCCCAATTCCTCTAATCAAGACAAGGACAAGGATTTATTATTGTTTATCCCTTCTCGTGAGCAACTAGATCTTAGAATGAAAAAAAGTTGCAGATTTCATAAAAATTTTTCTCCAGGAGACTTCTTTTTATTTAAAATACGATTGGGAAAGTCATATAGACTTTATATAGCAAAAGTCCAGCACACAAACAGTGATGAATGAGTGAAAAAATCTTTCAGGACAATCCCCGAAACCCAGAGATTTTAAGAAACTAAAGAAAAGGCAGAGATCATCCCTGAAGATGCTATGAAAAAACTTAAGCCAAGTCACAATTGCTAGTTTTAAGGACACGTACATATTTGTGGACGACATGAGTGACTTCCGTTCGTGTTAAATCTTTGTATTTCAATTCAAATGCATTTCTTAAAATTACTTTTCATTTTTCATAAGTTCAAAATTATTTTGAATTCTGACAAATTATAAACGTTTACTGATATTGAAATTATACTTTTTTTTGACAGTAATTATCTGTTCTTGTTCTTCCCCATCTATATTATTCATGTTTGTGAGACTTATTGTAGGTTTCATGGAAAAAAATAGAAAATTTAACATGTGTTCCGATTGACCCCTATCAGCGGGGTGATTCGGAACACCCATAATTTGTTATATATTTTAATAATAACTGTTCAAAATGTTTTGTGTTTTCTTGGAATATCAAAAGTAAAGCATGACCGAAGTTTTTACCCAGAAAATCAAATTGAAAAAAAATCTTTTAACTGCTTTTTTTATGATCAAAGCTGAAAAGTGTTCCGATTCACCCCATTTTACGGTAATGCAGCTAAATTTTAGCACGGCAATAAACTGTAAAATTGCTAATTTTACAGTAAGAAACTAAAACTGCTAGTTTTACAGTTTATTACTGTAAATTTTAGTTTTAGATTGGAACCAGGGCTGACAGTATTATACTGTAAAAACAACAGTTCATTTTTTTTCAGTGTATGAATATAAACTGAGAAGTCAATAAATCACCTTGTATTGAGTTATTAGTATTAACTGTGAAATCAGTAAATTATCTCACCTTGTTAAATAAATATAAATGGATGAATTAATAAATTACCTCGTGTTATGCTAATAACAAGAATCAATATTAACTGAAATAACCATTAAATTGTTTCACGTTATGTTGCGAACATAAACTGAGAAATTAATAAATCATTTCGTGTTATGTTATTAATGTAAACCAAGAAATCAATAAAGGGAACAGAATTCAGACATTTAACGCAATACAAATTCAGAGCATTTCCTAGAGATTTAAAAAATGCTTAGTTACAAAGTTGTGAATTACTTGTAAACAATGACATTGTTGTTGTGTTAATAATGAAACAAGCATATTTGCCTAGTTTTTCCTTTTCAAAACGATTGACAAAGTAAAAGTTGAAAAAGCAGAAAAAGAAAAAAAAATCCAGCAGTTCAGAAAGAAGAAAATAGAAATGCATACTTCCAAATTATTACAACAAATAATTCAAAATCTACGACTACAAGACTAAAACAACGAAAATAACATTTTGAATAAATATCCACGAAAACTATAAATAATAAATTTAAAAATAACTGTGTTCATGAACATTTAATAAACACAAACGTTACATAAGCTGCAAAAACTTAAGAATACCAATTTTTAACGCAAAATTACTGCAGTAAAGTATTCTTGAATACAACTAGAAAAACGTTTTTTCTACTTTTAAGTATAGCAGCATTCCAAATACTTTTTTTACTATCAGATATCTGAGGATAACGCATTGAAAACACTCCCAAGAATAGAAATGAGAAACTTAATTTGTTTCCATCCTAGCTAACTAAAAGAAACACAAATTGGAAAAAAATCTTAAAAACGAGTGATTAAGATATTTAAGTACAATCTGTATCTCCGAAAATGTAAGGTTATTATTACAAATTATGAAGCTTATCGCATTTCGACTTAGATAATTTTAGCCATTGAATAGTTTTTGTTTCAGAGAACATTCACCTTATCACTCAATATTTTCAAGCATTCGCATTCTTATCTCTCAATTTTTTCCGCTTCATGATCCGAATTTTCAAAGTAAACTATTCTTCTTCTCAGCACTAGCTGATAGCACGCCTAGAAACTAATTTACTTCATAAATTCAGTGACATCCGGTAATAAACGGCAGATTAATTTTTATCAAACTTTTTTTTCGTTAAGGAATAGGAAATCTTTGGGAAGTATTCTTAATTCAAGTCGCAAATTGCAAAAATTAGTTTTAAAAAATCGAAGATTCTGCTTTTAGCTGTGTAAAAGCTTATCGTGTGATTTAAGTGCGCAATTTTCTCGGCAATTAAAAAAAGTTAAAATTGTTATAAGTGAAGAAAGAATTTCTTAATGAGTTCGGAATTTCTTTCTAGTACTTTTATGCTTCATTAACAATCGGTTTTGTACAAATTTAAATAAATCAAAATAAAACATAAATCAGTAAATTAATAAAGAAATAAAAATAAACTATAAAGAAATAAAAATAAAATATAAAGAAATAGATAGATAAATAAATAAATAAATAAAATAATTATCAATTGCTTATCGTAAGATGGTGAAAAAGTAAAATATAATAAAGCTACAATTAAAATAATAAACTATTATCTTCGTGCTGAAATATTGAAAATCATAATTATCGTTAAACGCTGAAAATAGCAGCAACAGTTAGACGCGTGTTTCGGGATTTGCAAGAAGCAGTTTTCCGGTGCAAAAGCAGTCACACACAGTTAATAGGTGTTAAAATTTTCCAAAAAGTATACACTTGTATATCGACCTGAAGCTTTTGATTTCCGTATTTAAAATTTATTTTTGCATTTAACGTTAATTTGAGCTTGTAACGTTTGGCTATAACGCATACCCCTTTCCCTACTTTTATATTTCCTTCTGTGAGTTTTATTAATTGTTTTTACTTGAGTTATTGATAGGAGAAGCAATGCATAAACTATTAGAAAAGTACTTAGACTTGCAATTCATTTCGAATGGTCAAAATGTCACCATGTGAAAAGTCGAAGCCATTTTATAAATTTTAAAAGTCTAAAATCGGCTCGAAAATTCAAAAACTCCGTGTCACAATATGCATTCTTATATAATTGCCAGGATATAAAAGTAAGAACTACCCTTACTTTTAATCATGCACTTATAAAATGAATCAAAACTATTTTTTTACATATTATGATTAACAAAACGCAGCTGCCCTTTTTTCCTATTAAATTTAAATACTAATTTTCAACACAGCAGTTAAAGGTCTTTGGATGGTGTTCGGAAGTGGCATAAATGAAAGTTTCACCACCAGTTCGAAACAATTTATAATATTTAACGCAAGACGCCCATAACATACGTAGATAACATTTGTAGTTTTATCATCAGATAATATTCATTCCAACTTTTTCATTTTATGTATTTTCCGCAGCTCTAAACCACAGGCACAAAGCTAATTAGCTGTTTTCCCTTTAGAACTCTATTAAGTTGATAAATGGGTTTTTTGGATATTTTTCGAACAAAACCGAATTTTTAACGGGACGTTTGAAAGTGTTTGAGTTTAAAGTGCAGCTTTAAATGTAGGGGTTGTTTTAGATTTTTATTAAAATGTTTTCCTGACGTGTATTGAATTTGATCAGATTGGATATCAAAAAAAAAAAAAAAAAATGTTGAATAAAATGATTTATGGCGATGAATTTTACTGTTAACCACTGTTACACGTAAACTATCTTACATTTCTAGTTGCACAGCTAAAACGAATCTTAACCCATATATGCTCAAGTTTTTTTTAACAATTTTTTTCAAATTTTATCTGCTTAAAACTCTTACTTGGGATGGTTTACAAGTTCGCCGTTGCCATATTTATTAAGTTATTTAACGTCCTGTTTATGGAATATTTTGCAGATATGTGAGCAAAATACGACCTTACTTGACTTTACTTTTGTTAAGTAACATAACACAAGGCAACTGTGTTCAATTTTAAGCAAATCATTTTAAAATAGTTCAATTTTATGAAAAATAAGTTCGCATAAAAAAACCTACTTTCTGTGGCTACCCATGCTGGATCGTTGCTTGACTGATTTGTCTGAAAATATCTGTCAGTAAATAAACCCTGATGTCCAACTAGTGACTCTAACTGGTTTTCTGAAGAAGAAGGACTATTTAACTTGTGAAAAACAGCTTTAGTAAAATGATATACCCATTACAGGTGTTTTTATGCAGTAACTAACAAGCGTCCCGTTTTTAGGCTACTGGGCATAAATGGGTTAATATTCGGCTTAATTGTAGGGCTCACATGCAGGGAAACAATTCATTGATTCTCTAGTTTCTCTTGTTGAAACTCATAAGTGAAGGTATTCTATAGGTGCAAACCTAACCTGGCAGCGTTGTTAGGCTGTGATTAGGAACTGCGTTGCCCTCGCAATGCTGCCACGTTGAGTTTCGTTACGTCCTAATGTTGAGTTGATGGTCAGTGCTGTCTCAATAAATTATTCTAAGAAGTATTATTGTTGTAGTCCTGCCCTGAAACCAGTTTTCTAGTTATAATATGAAAATGGAATAGATGGTTGTAGAAAATAATGGAAAATTCGAATATATATTTCGAGTGTATACTTTATTCAAGTTTAATTGTACCTACATTGAAGAGTGAACATCCATTGAAATTAAAATTAAGTGTAAGTGATTGCTAAGCTTGTACCAACCTTACAAAAAAAATCTTTTACATACCAAGAAATAACTAATTATTTCGAAGAGAGCAATTTTCTGCGAAGAACAAACCCGTTTTTGTTACATGAAATTAAAAATAATGCAAAATATATAAATTGTTACGTGCAATAACTTGCTAACGAAGTCTTTCCGAACAAGAGATTAATCTTAACAACTTATGCTAAAAACTGATCCAACATCAAGCAAATTTCCTCGCAAAAGTGTTTGGAAACAAAAGAGAAAAGGTTTCGTCAAAGGATCAATTACAAGTTCAATAACATGTAAATTAATTTTTTTGGAAAGACATGATGAAAAAATGCTAATTGGAAAGATGGGAAGAATAGCGTAGCAGCAAGAGTTCTTCGCAAGCCATTTCTTCGCAAAATGTTCAGAAATTTCATGTCTTATTCAAAAGTTGAAACTAGGAAAAGGAGACAGATTCTTATCGAAAGAATATAGCAGATAATTCTTTTAAGCTGATCATTTTTCAAATAACTGAATGAAGTTTAAAAGATTTAACCCTGCTACTGTGTTCGGGTCCTTTTCGACCCAAAACAGATTTCATTTGCTTATAAATTTTCGAGTAACGTTGGTATAACGTTTTAACTTCATGAATGTGTTCATTTTCATGTTATATTACACACATATTTTTTTTGTTTTGATTGAAGCATAACCCTACTTGTCAAAAAAAAGTTTACTAATACTGTGTTCGGGTCCTTTTGGACTCATATGATTAAAAAGCATGTATCAGAGAAACAAAATAATTTTATGCTTGTTTATTTTATTCATAATTTATGAAACAATAAATAAAACATTTGTTCATTGTTTTTGTACGTTTTTTAAATATTTTTTAATGGTTATCTTCTGTTTTTCTTTCATTCATTTTTTTCTTCTTTTTTTTCTGAATACCATTTCTTGTACATAAAAAAAAAAAAAAATCATCATTTTTACTCAAAAACTTGAAACTTCAAATTAATGCCGGCAGACCTAAATGTTTTTCAATTTCAAAATAATTTTTTTTGGTAATTACGTAAATATAGTGACAACTTTTTATCAACTTAAAATTTTGAATTTCCAAAAAAAAAAAAAAAAAGTGAGCGAAAAGTGTCCTCAGTGTTTGCACAGTATAATGCAGCGAGTTTTTACGGCAATAAACTGTAAAATTTCTAACTTTATAGTAAGAAACTGTAAAGTTGCTAGTTTTACAGTTTAATACTGTGCATTTTACAGTTTTTGATTGGAACATCGGCTACCAGTATTAGTGCATACTACATAGGCGCAGAATTTTTTTTAAAATCTATGAAGCACTTTGAAATTGAACTTCTACATTTTGAAGGTGAAAAAAACGCATTAAACTCTATAAAAATATTAGCTTTTAAATATTTCTGCAAATTCAGTAACGCATTATTTTGGTATAACTCATGCAAATAAATACTATCTCAAACTCGTCATTTAAAGCAATAACATAAAACTCATAAGTTAATATTTCTATGTTCCGAGTTATTGGTTAAATCAAGGATGAATAGTTTCGCCTGGAATAATGCTGCCTTCTGCACTCTTCTGGTCCTACTTACTGTTTTCCCAAGATCAATACTTGAAGTAGTGCATTCTTCAAAACCAGAAACCTAAGCGTTCTTAATTAAAGTGCAGGGAGAGAGAGAGAGAGCTTTGGTTTCTCTGAATAAAATTAAGGACTCAAAAGTGGTATTGGGGATTTTACATTTCATCAAAATTGTATACTTGAAAAATTAAGATATTTTCGCATGAATAATTAACGGTCCTCTTGGGAGAAAATTTTAATTAGGAATATTTCAGAGCAATGATTTTTCTGGTTATAATTAATCAGTAGTGTAGAAAAGAGAGCTTAGTTTTTAGAAACGTCTAAAAACAATGCAATACACCGTCAACTCGGCTATGCCATCCATAGACAGTAAATAATAGAGCTCAGTTTTTTTTAGAAAAGTCTTATAACAATGAAATACACCGTCAGCTTGGCTATGCCCTCCAGAGCCAGAGTAGAAAAGTGAGCTCAGTTTTTTTAGAAACATCTTATACCAATGCAATACACCGTCAGCTCGGCTATGCCATCCATAGACAGAGTAAATAAGAGAGCTCAGTTTTTTAGAAAAGTCTTATAACAATGAAATACACCGTCAGCTTGGCTATGCCATTCAGAGCCAGAGTAGAAAAGTGAGCTCAGTTTTTTAGAAAAGTCTTATAACAATGCAATACACCGTCAGCTTGGCTATGCCACCCAGAGGCAGGGTAGAAAAGAGAGCTCAGTTCTTTAAAAGCATCTTACAACAGTGCAATACATCGTCAGCTCGGCTATGCCATTCAGAGATTGTAGCTTCTTTCTAATTAGGACTCATCAGGCTTAGGAAGACCTTTTCCTCTCATAGAAGCAAGGAGTGCCAAACTGGTAGCTAATGTGTTATTCTCAGACCAGCGAGGGGTAGCAGAAATGGCACGGTTAGGCTCGTAAATAGTCTGTTTATTTTATTTTTATAAATTTCAATTATAAAATGTGCGTACTTATTCAAATTGAGTTTCAAATGATTAAAGTAATGTTAGAGTAACTGTTTAAAAACACGTAATGTAATCGCAGTAAATATTTTCAAATAAAATTTTAACTAGATCCGCAAAAAAGAAAAAAAAAAAAAAAGAAAAAGAGTATTAATTTTTTGTGTGAACAAAAAAAAAAAAAAAAAAAAAAAAAAAAAAAAAAAAAAAAAACTTTGCTGAGTAAAGTAAATGGCAAAACATTCTACAATAAACCAGAAATAAATTAAATAGATTTATAATTCAACCGCGACGAGATGGCCGGTGTCAATCAAATGAGAAAACGAGTCCATTTCTAAAAATAGGTAGAATTTCTACCCATTCAAATTCCCCCAGCAATTGTGAATCCCATTCCTCAATTTTCATCTGCGTATCACCCCTTCCTAAAAATGGACATTCCTGAAAAAAGGAGGAGTCATAGGCCATCTCTGCGAAGTTGAATTATACTCCAATCAAGAATGAGCAAAAAGTGTTTATAAGAGCAAATTAAATTGGTAGTTTGAACAAACAAAAACACAGTTTGAAAGAAAATCAATAAATTGGAAAATAATTGAGTGAATGATAGTTTGGCTGGTGAGTAATGAGAAAAAACCTTAAAACAAACTAAATTTACGTGACAAAAAAAAAAAAAAAAAAAAAAAAAAAGAGATAAAAAGAGAGAGAGAGAGAGCGAAAAAGAAGTAAGTGCACGAAGGGAATTAAAATACTGTAAAACAAGTAAACGTGAATTAATGTAATATATATGTGTATAATAAAGAAGTGTGTTGTGCGAATGTAAGTTCGCTTGTAAAAAATCTTGTAAGTTCATTTAGCTATTTTTTCTCACTTTTAATAATTTATATTGGAATAGGGTGATAAAAGAAAATCGAATTGGCTACAGATATCACTTGAACGAAAAGAAAAAGGGAAACAAATATTTATGGTTCAGAAAAAAAAAAAACGGAAAATCTGTAAGAAGGTTTAAAAGAACCTGAAAAAAAGATCTGAGAAAAGTCTCATTAAAGAATGATAAGAGAAAGTAAACACAGAGCATGAAGTGGAAATAAATCTTTCTCTTTTTTACGTCTTGCCATTAAATTATGTAATATTGACAAAGTATAGCACACGTTTTCTTAAAATTACTAAAAAAAGGATTGTTTCTGAATGTATAGAAAATGACAATGGAGTTCTTTTGATGCAGACTATTTTGCAGCCGACTTTTTTACACTGTTCAATTTTGAATATTTTATTCTCTTATTTTTTTTTTACTCCAGAGCCACCATTTGTTTTCTTAGCTATTCTTTAACTTCAAAAAATAGTTTTTATCTCGTCCGTCTTTTGTCTCCGGAGGAGATATGTGTTTGAAATGCATTCTGCTTTGTAGACGAATTTTTTTGTTTTCACCCAACAAATGTTTTAAGGCTTCAAACTTTACAAACGAAGTAATTTCAGGTGGGTGTAATATTAAACAATTCAAATCTTCTTAATGCATTCATGTGTGAAATTATACAGCACTATTGACTTTAACGGTATTAACTAGCTATTGCATTGCTTTCGCTTTTGAAAAAGTACACTGCAAAAAAAATGAACTGTTGTTTTTACAGTATAATGCTCGCAGCCGAGGTTCTAATATAAAACAGTGAAATACATAGTAACAGTTTAGTATCGTTTGGTATAGTTTAGAATTTTTTACAGCTTAGTACCGTAAAAGTAGCAATTTTCACAGTATATTATAATAAAATTAGCAGTATTATACTGTAAAAACAACATTCATTTTTTAGTGTACTAATAGAATAGTTTTCACATTTTAGAGAAAGTCCTATGATTTCTCACATTTATTATGATACATGTACTGATTGTACAGTACTATTGATACAGCTACTTGCTTAAGGGATCTGAATTTCTGTTTTCAATTAGTAAAATAACGCTAAAAACTCATGGAAAATGTAGAACGTTTAAGAATAAGGGTGATATAATTTTCGAACCTTGTGTAGGAAATTAAATGAAAACTTTTCATTGTCAAGCTGACAATGAGACATATTTGTAACAGTCGGGGGCAAGTTTTGAGATGAATTATAGTACTATTGGACAAAAAACTAATAATGAACAAAAAGTGCAAAAACAATTTATTTATTGGTTTTCCGGACAATTTAGTGATGTTGAATTTTATAGCGATCACTAACTTGTTGTACTAGGAGACTGTTTTTTGAGAATTAAAAAAAAATGTGAATAAAAATAATGGAATTATAATAAAAAAATACATCAGACAAGAGATTACCGGCAATGATTGGCAACGTGCCTTTAGTTCGCGTTGCCATTCATTTGAAGACGCTAAGTTCTTTCTAAGCATTTTGGAACTACAAAGAGTATTTTTCATACTATTAAAAATAAATAGGGCTTTGAAAAAAATGTTACGTCTTTCAAAATGTATTTTTTTCTCAACTTGAGGGCTCTTGCGAGATTTCAGATTTGTTTAAAAATTAGTTTTCCCATTATTAGGTTGCCAATGCGAAAGTTTTCTACCCTATTAAAAACTGCAAGAAAACATTCGAGTTCCCAGATTTGCGGCGGTTTGCGTTTGAGGCTCAAACAAATTAAAAAAAAGAAAGCCCTAAACTAAATACTCCTCTAATTTATCAGCTGAAAAAGCATAGTTATAAAAAATAACAATAAGACTTAAATTAGGATCTTTAAAAACATTCACTGCACTCAATTCCTCTTTCAGTCAAATGTCTTTGGAAACTAATGTATTGAAACTTGAATTGAGCAATTTACTCACGTTTGTAATCTCAAAAGAATCACGCGTGATTAGCTTTGTCCTGTTTTAAAGACTGAAGAAACTCAGTGTGGTAAGCAGCAACATTTCGAATTTAATATTCGTTCAGCTCTTGCGGCTGAAAAATCATGAACGACATTTAAATTCTTTTCCCAGCTTGTAAACAAGTTTAAAGTTTCTCCCTCTCTTCTTTCGATTTATTCCCCAGAAAAGTTTGAAAGAAAATTGATTGTCAAACTCGTGTTTATTTGACATTGTTAACTTCAAATATCTAGGGACTTAAGTCTCAAGCGCAGTCGAAACGAGAACGTGATTTCGTTGACTTGCGTTTGAGTGCTTGTAAACAAGAGAACTTCGAAACAATCTTGTGCTTCAGTGGTAAAATTTTTTCTGCTAAATTTTATTTTAAACAAAACCATACATTTGTTTCAAAGAGAGGAATCCATTTGTTGTTTTGCTTAATGGAGCACATTTTATTTTAAGTGCATGATTTCTTCAGAATGAGATTTAGTTTTTTCGATTCCATTATCGATTCTGTTTCAGTGTATTTGAATTTCTGCTAAAAAAAATTAAAGATTGATTCTGTAAAAGCGGGCCAAACTGTAAGACTTGATAGAGCAAGGTATAGGCACCAAATTCCGCTCCCCCCGGCAACTTATTTTGTCCCTCTAAAGGCCGATTCAGATTGCGAGCGACGCGAACGAACGAAGCGTTTTTCGCTCGCTGGTCAAAAATTCCGATCATTCATACTAGATGCGGGCAAAAGTCACGTGATGGTATTCACCCACTAAGGATAAAGTGCGCCCAACTCGCGAGAGCCAATGAAATCGAATGTCCACGCGGTCAAAACAGAGCAAAGATGGCGCCTTCCCTCTAACTGGCTGGCGCTCTCGTTGCCAAATTTCTTTCGCCTTTCGCCTTTCGCACGCGAAAATATCTAGCATGCTAGATCGCTCGCGACAGGCAAATTTTCGCCGCGTTGTCATGGGAACGCATTCCGAAAACCTGTTTCGAGGGGAAAAGTTCGCTTCGCGAAAGCGTTTCGCTCGCTATGTGAATCGCGCTTAAGTTTCCCTAGTCTGATACTAGGTGCCGCACCATACCGCATTTTTTGTTGGTTGTGGTCAATAATACTATTTATTTCTGAAGTGTTAGGAGTCTAGTGTACCAGAGTTCGGAAGCACTTATTGTCTGATTTTCTTACGTAAAACCTTCCGCGTATTTACGCACGCGTCAGGTCTTCTCTGATCTTACCAAAGTAGGGGTGACGGGCGAGGTAACAATAAGGGGAGGAATAATAAGAAGCATTTTGAGCGGTGTCGAACAACGTAGAACGATGCTAATTTCAAATGCATAGTTTAGTCGAATGTGTCTAAAGGATACCCTAGCAGCATATTCTCATCGGCCGATGATCGGATTCGATGAGTTCTCACCGGGAATTGCTCCAATATGTCTCATCGGCCAAACAGAATCCGAGCAGCAAAATCCGATGAGTTTTGCTCGAAATACGATGAGATTTGGAGCAATTTACGAGCAGTGCAGTCCCGGGCAGATGAATTTAGGATCAATTTTGGATGCTCGGCTTATTTTCATCGGGAAAGTTGATCGGAAGGATATGGCTTTCCGATGAAAAGTAGCTCATCGAAAATCGTGCTCGGGAACTGATCGGAACGATGTCATCGCACATTACGGGATCAGTTTACGAGAAGTTCGATGATCGGTCGAGCAAAATCCGATGAGTTGATGCTACTTGGGTAGCAAATGAAAGTTTTAAATTGAAAACTTCGGAAAGTTCCTACCCACAACCCATCACCCCTTTTTTAAGTGGAATGGTTCGCGAGTGCTACACGCCACTTTTAAGGAAGGACAGTACAACGGTTTTTGAAAGCTTGAGTTATACTCCTTTTACTTGTAAATGGTCTTTTTGATTTGTTAGAACGTATTTATTTAGCTGTATTTAACATATTTGTTTAGAGTGAGTTAAAAATTGAATGGCCTGAACGTTTTACCAAGTTAGGTGCATTTCGTATGGCATTTCATAAGTTATCATTGTGGTAAACAGGACGTTTCTATTTTCGTCCTCTACCAAGATTCCAGTAAAAGAAGATGATGCAGAGTATCCAATGCACCAAAAACATCTTTATAAAGACAAACATGGAGAAATATGATTTCGTTGCTCTGAATGCACCTCGTGGCAACACAAAATACATTTTCAAGAGCTTTGCTGTTGTTCTCTTATGCCAGCCAGACTGTCAACTTGGGGTGAACTGCTTCACTTTTTCAACTGTGCCGTAATTTGGTGAGAAGTCCGACTAGCGACTACCACAGTACAAGCATGCCATGAGGACCCGTTTATAGGGTAGGCAACCTTTATCATCACTAAAACATGTTTACACAAAGAAAGGAGAAGGCCAGGAGGGAGAAAATACATCCAAGCCGAGATTCAAACCCGGGATAACTCCATCCAAGTCAGATATGTCTTTGACAACTAGACAAAACTGCAACAAGAGCTTTGATTAACAAGAATACACCATTCTCTTAGATTACTCCACTACTGTGGCTTCCATACTCAACACTAGGACGCAGAACTTTTGTTTAAGAGGTTTTCTTAAAAATACTGAGATCTCAGATGGCCTCGGTGTCTGGGATGTCCCTAAAATATAATGTAAGGATAATTATGAAGAAATAAGTCGGTAGAGTTATATTTCATGTGAGTTTCTAAATTTCTGACTAGTCAAGTGTGTGTGTGTTCTTGTGGTAGAAAGTAGCACATGTTATTTATTAAAGGATACGAGAAACTGTCTGTACTTAGTCTTTTCCTTTTACAGGCAAGAGTAAAATGATAATAAGTTTTCGTTTGCTTGATTTTTTTTCGTTTAGTTAATTCAAAATAAATCATTTTATTTTCCTTGTTATTTTGCACTAATCTGTGTAAGATAAAATTTAGTGGAAATAAGCAATAAAACATGAAATCAGATGATTTTAAACTCGTTGATCATCAAAGAACAAAATACCAGTACAAACTTTTCTTATTTTAATCTTGCCTCATAGTTTAGATGAAAAATGTGTCAGAAAAATAAATACGCAAACTTGGGCCTATAAAAGCAAACTGTTCTTGAATTAAGAAATTTAAAGACGTCAGTATATACTTCGTTTCAATGATTCTTTAAGAGAAGATTACACTAGAATTTGCCTATTTAAATAAAAGCATTTATTTATTATTTAAACGGAAATTTCTAAAATGTTTCAAATGTATGTACTTAATGAACTATAAAATTTCGATTACCACAAATGAATGTCTTGTTATACTCTTCAAGAAATGCATTATCTAAGTATATTTGAGAATAGCAGGATTTCTCATTTGTTTGGGAAGAGTGCTTCGGGAATTGATTATATTCATTTAAGAAATTATAAGTGCGACTCAGAAAATGAAGAATTCTTCCAGTTCAAGTAGTTACTTTTAATTAAACCAATAATTTGTAAAAGGAACACATTTGTTTTAGCAAGACTATTATTTTGAATATAAGAGGTAAGTAGCCAGTAATTGGAGCATCATATGCTAGCTTGCCTTCTATTGCTGGGTTGGTTGTTTGCTTTCAATTTAATGTAGAATACTTTATTTCCATTTATTGAATGGAAAATAAGTGAACAGAAAACTTTTAATTAAAATTTAGGAAGTTAATCGGGACAGGTGTAAGTGAATCTTTTGTATTTAAAAACTAAAATTGTGGAAAAAAGAATTTTTGAGTTAACTTCAAAAACTTTGTATACGGGGTGCTCTGCTATTAATTGATAATTTTATGGAAGTCTTTACAGGTTCTATTTTGTTTCACAGTAAATATCAAAGAAATCAAGGCAAATTGCCGCAGGGGGGAAGATGCCGTTCACAATGTTTTTGTGTCAACTGCTGCATATAATGAATTTCATCGAATCTCATTTTTTCGATGGTTTGATGTACTTCTCTAAGTCTATGTTTAGAGTAGAGGTATTGTTTTTTTTTTTTTTTAGAGTGTGTCAAAAAGCTGCGGCATCTCCCCCCCCCCCAAAAAAAAAACGGTGTCTTAGCCGAGAGCATTTAATACTGTTCTGGGTGCTCCTCATAGCGGTAAAATTGACAAAACACTATAAAAACACCTCTTAAACATGCGGTAAATCAAAACCATTTTGTGTATACTTTCAATGCGCATGATTCTTCATTCTGTCTAACTGTTTTTGTTGATGCTTGTGCGTGGAACACATGATACGGCATCTTCCCCAATACGCTGTCTTCCCCGATTCTACTTTAGTCAAAATGGCGATGAAGGAATATGTAATTTAGCACTTGATGCACTCTTACCCTAACACACTAGTCAGCAGAAAAAATACTGTGTAGTTTTTCCTGTTCTGGTATCCAAAGGATACTGTGTTTATACCTCTCTAACTTCCTAGTCTTAGTAAACGAAAAAATCAGATCAATGCAGCGATTGCTTCTATGACTGCGTACATCGAACAGAAATGTATTTTTTTAAGTACTTCAAATCACATAATAATAATAGTATATTGGGTATAGTATATCGGGTATAAAATTTTGAGATAAATAAAACGGCAAAGCTTTTTGAAGCAACTAGAATTGGGATTCATTACAGTCTCCACTCATCAGCATTCCAGAGTTTCAAATTTAGCATGATCATTAGAGCTGATGCAAAAAATGCTCTTTTGATGAACAAGCACCATGTTCGATAAAGAAGCAAAACCTATAATATCTTGGTTAAACAGTTGCATAATACTTAAAATAGCTACTTTAATGAACTAATGGAGAAAAACACTTTAAATTATTACTTAAAAATTTGCCGTGTTTGAAGTTCAGTCACTCACGCTTTATCCCTTACTATAGTGATAGTTAAAAGTAAAAATGGACGAAACAGCTCTTTCTACAAGTTAAAAAAGCTATCAAGAGCATTAATCTTCAATGTTTACTCACGCAAAGTGCTATAAACAAAATGAAGTGCAGTTTAATGTACCAAAAACTGACATTAGCCGTCAAAACAAAAATGCATTAACGCTTTTGCGCCTCCTTTTTTTTTTAAAAAAAAAGCTTAAAATTAAGGAATCTAAATTCATTCATTAAAAATAATTTTTTGACTATTAAAAATGATAACCATTCTTTGTTTCCAACAAAAAGAAAGTCGCTTCTTGGTAAGTGCAAAAAGAAAATAAAGTATAAAGTTAAGTAGTAATACAAGTTTCATTTTGTTTCTGGTTACCAGATTTTAAAATCACTCAGATTTCTTAATTTATTAAAATTAAAAAACAATTACTTAAATGCGGAGGCAATCTAAATAGGATATTTTATTGAAAGATAATGTATAGATTCCGTTTTTTGCAGCTATTAGACACGTTGCTCTTCTTAACAGTTACATGATATTTTAATGCTTATCTTGAAATATTGTGAATACTTAGAGAGTTTTTTGAATTAAAAATTGAGACATAAAGGCTGAAAAATTATTTAAAATATTTTGAATACTATTGCTGTTATCTTTTCTCTTTCTTTAGATATGATTCAAAACTAATAACACACATTTCACTTCACTTCACTCCTAGAGGGGCCACAGTACCTGTCATTGTGACTTAACCGGATACGGCGGCACCCTCGAGGCTTTTTATTGAGTAATTGAAACAATTACAACATCTAATTTTCACAAAAACATAAGACGATTACAGCAAATAGTTACCCGAAGCATAAAACAATTACGACATATAGTGACACAAAGACATAAGATAATGGAAACATATAATTACCCAAAGTTCAGTTAACAAAACTACTGTCAGCAAAATTAGACAACATGAATGGTGGTAATACATTGTTAAGTTTAAGAAGTGCGGTATGAATTATTAAGCATTACATTCATTGTGGATTTCTCCATGAGAAAAGGGTAAGACAGCCCATTACACTTTCTCATTAAAAACAGTTACACAGAGGGTTATATAGCAGTTATACAGATAGACGAGGAGAGTGGACTAATAAACACACACAATGCACAGCTAGAAAATGGGCTGTAACTTTATTAATCTATTCAAAAGGTTCACACATGCAGCATACTTTCAGCAGCATAACCAGACTCAATTCAATTTGCCATACAGGCGGTTTTATACAATTCATAGGTGGCGCTTTAACATTATTAGAAATTTATTATTGAAATATCCGTTTTGACCGGCTTTTTATATAAAAGAGAAAACAATATGTTGAACGAAAGAAGTGAAGAAAATCTTTCCTGTGCAGCCTTAAAGTAATAAACTGATTTCATTACTTACCACCAATCTCGCCAAGAAACCACGTTACTTTATCCCGAAAAGCATATCACAGTATTGAAACTTAGCTCCTTTACTTGTCGTTGGGGAAAAAATGGAACAAGACCACTAAAATCGTACCAAAAGTTTAGATTACTTTTTAGAACGACGTGATGTCAAACGCATATTTAAGTTAGAAACTAAACTAACTTTGCCAGGGGCGGATACAAGGGAGGGGCGATGGGGTGATCGCCCCACCTTTGAGGCCTTTCATCGGTACATTTTTAATACTGAAGTTCAAAAAACTTAATTTTGGACGAGTTTTAAAGATGCTGAAGGAAGGCAGTTCGGGCTCTCCCCAGGAAATATTTCGAAATCGAAGTCCGAAACTTATGTGATCAATATTTGCAAACCAGAATAAATAGTAAAAATAAAGAAAAAATCAATTGCCCTTTCTTGAAAAACTTCTGGATCCGCCCTTGCCACACAATGGCAGTTTGTTTTAATAAACAAAAGAGAATGTGTGTACCTATAAAATTATTGTCTGTGGTCTATTACGTCAGAGCCTAATTTTCTTTAAATATTTTTTTTCCCAAAGGAATTGTAAAATATGGGAAAAAAAGGAATGACGTTATGACAATTACATTAAAGATGCAGTAACAAAGTTGAAACCTTGTAAGTGATAATGTCAGCAATTTCCCCAGGGTATAAAGCGAAAGAAAATAATTCTTTTCAGCATTTGAAGGAAACGAAACCAGTTTTAAGCTTAAAAAGTGCAGTACATTGTATGAAATAAACAAAGATTTGAATGAAAATGTATTTTCTGTTCCCCATAAAGAAACGAGAAAAACTGCAATTTCTGCTGTGGAGTGCGGTCTTTGCTATTTTATCTAAAATTCATTTTAAGAGGAAGCAGAGAAAACATAGTTTTTTTTGGTGTTTCTATGTGTTATACGAACTACTCGATGAGTCTAACGGAATACGGGCGGTTGGTATAGAAATGTTTCTACTTTACCTTTTCATAAATAGAAATAATTTAAAAACTTATTCGTTCAATATTTATACATTTAGGATATGAAAGAAAGCTTTGAAAATTTCAAACCCGTGTAAAACTCCAAAATTTTGGAGAAAAAACTCATTCCGACAGATCAACACGATTTGTATGAAATTGGGGTAAGAATGAAACTCGAAACAAAATCTTTCACTTTCATTTAGCGTAAAAAGTTAAAGCATAGCTTAAATGTTTTTCAATATTTCAAAAATTATAAGTTTATTTTTAACTTATTTTTCTTTTAACCAAAATGTTTGACAATATATTAAGTTCATTCATGAATTTTTTTCTTCTTATTTTTTATTCTACAAGAAACTATTCAAAAAGTCCACATAAAATATGTTCTTAAAGAAGAATAAATGCAAGTTACTTGACTACAAATTTCGCGAGTAAACTGCTGCAGACGGAAAAACATGAGAACTCGAATTTTTCATATTTTCTTGGTATGATTGATAGTATACCCTGTTATAGGCCCAAAAGTGTCACATTAAATTGCTTTAGCAGTATAATTAAATAGGTTTTATTAGGATTGTCTAATCTTTACAATAATAAACTTAAAATATCAGATAAGGGCGGTTCTCAAAAGGTGGAAGCAAACACAGACCTAAACTTTAAAGCTATTACACCAAATAACTATTATTTTAATTCAATCCATTATTTTAGAGTAAATTTATAGTTCTGCATAGAGATAGGAATTGCCATAAATTAATTTTTAAATGTTTTTCAAATACCTTTAAACAATATTTCTTCTTCCTAAAAGGGTCAATTCTGGACATTCGAAACGTTAACTGAAAAAACATACCTTCAAAAAATGTTTTTAAAAATTATTTCCAAGTCTTTCAAAGAAAATTAAGGGCTTGAATCTCAGTTTGAATAATTTTTTTCATAACATTTTCCACAAATAACAAAAGAAGTGTTTCTTTAACTTTTTATGCAGTACCGTAAAATGGGGTTAATCGGAACACTTTTCAGCTTTGATTGTAAAAAAAGCAGTTAAAAGATTTTTTTTAAATTTGATTTTTTGGGTAAAAACTTCGGTCTTGCTTTACTTTTGATATTCCAAGCAAAGACAAAAGATTTTGAGCAATTATTATTAAAATATATAGCAAATTATGGGTGTTCCGAATCACCCCGCTGATAGGGGTCAATCGGAACACTTGTTAAAATTTTTATTTTTTTCAATTTAATCTGTAATAGGTCTCACAAACATGAGTAATATTGATGGGGGAGAATAAGAACAGATAATTACTGTCAAATAAATGTATAATTTCAGTACCAGTAAACGTTTATAATTTGTGAAAATTCAAAATAATTTTGAACTTATGAAAAATGAAAAGTAATTTTAAGAAAAGCTTTTGAATTGAAATGCAAAGATTTAACATGAATGGAAGTCACTCATGTCATCCACAAATATGTACTTGTCCTTAAAACTAGCAATTGTGACTTGGCTTAAGTTTTTTCATAACATCTCCTGGGATGAACTCTGCCTTTTCTTTAGTTTTTTGAAATTTCTGGGTTTCGGGGATTGTCCTGAAAGATTTTTTCGCTTATTCATCACTTTCTGTGTGCTGGACGGTTTACTACATAAAGTCTATGTGACTTTCTCCCTTTTATTTTAAGTAAAAAAAAGTCTCCTGGAGAAAAAATCTTTCGAAATCTGTAACTTTTGTCATTCTAAGATCTAGTTGCTCACGAGAAGGGATAAACAGTAATAAATCCTTGTCCCTGTCTTGATTAGAAGAATTGGGGTTAGAATCTTGATTTTTTAAACAATTTCCTTCAAATAAGTTTGAATTGGAACAACAGAACTAAGTGTTCCGATTCACCCCGCAAATTTTTTTCCCATGGCATTTTTCAGAATTCTTCACTTTTATGACACAATTTATAAAAAATGTAAATTCTAATGTGGTATTCTGTTGTTCAGATACATGTATAATTGAAACATACCACTCATAGTTTTTAAATATAAGAAGGTTTGTTCTTGCATATGAAGTTTTGCAGTCTATGAAAATGTGATGTTTTATAGCATTCAACGTGCAGCTCTCTTTAGAAGAAAGTAGCGTTGCCAGATTGACAAAAGTATTTTTTTCCTACTTCCTATGATCTTACCTTTCTAAAAAAAAATTCATGGCGAAAAATACCCAATAGTATATTTATGAAGAATTTCTTTGTACGGTTGGGAAGTTTTGTTCCGATTGACCCCGCTGTTCCTATACACCCAATTTTACGGTATCTTTGGAATAAAATCTTTTTTCTTAAACATGCATTTAAGATGTCCAAATTGTGTTACGATCTAAGCCCCGAAAATTATTTTTGTTTATTTATTATTATATATGTCTAATGTCTTTAAAACTTAATAAAAAAGTTATTATAGTGTTAATTTCTTAAATACATTGGTATTTTGCATAATTAATGCATTATTTTTTAACATAACATAAATAACAGTAAAAACGCGTTCGATTTAACAATTGCAACGATTTGGACGAAAACGAAACAGCGGCAAAAATCGACAAGGCTATCACATTGGCGACAGTACACACAGTGCATGATAAGCACAAAGGTTACCAATGGGGATTTCCGTTTTGTAACTTTATCACCTGCGCTTTTAAAGTGGAAAAAAAAATTCCTTTTATTCTTTTGGAATATTTTTTTTCTCTTATTTTAAAAATATATTTTATCAATCTCTGGAATGAAAATATTAATTTATTTTTCAGGTAACATTCTAAATTCCTCTAAAACATAAGAAAAATATTCATAATTAAAACTGATATCAATGTTTGTCTTCGAATTATTTTTTTACTTAAATATTTAGTTTAATTTTTAAACTATATCTCATTTTTTTGTAATGTATTATTTGCCTCAGTAAATCAAACTAAAAGTTTATATAGTTAGTTATTTCAATGATGCCTTTTTGTCCTTCCCCAAAAAAACAAAACTTTATTCTATGAAGACCAGTATAAAGAACCTTTTAAGTACTTCATTAATCCTTTTATTATTCAATTGCAAAATGTATAATATAATAAATAACACTTTCATTGGAAAATTTTAAAATCAGATTAACAATTATCGAAAATTTTGGAACTTACATTATAATAATGTCCAAAACCTGTAACCTACTGGACAAGAATGACCAAAATCTGTTACCTACAGACTGTGGATTAAATTAGCTAATATTTTTTTTTACAAATACCAGCTGTCTTTTAATGGTAAGATATCATGCAGTAATAAACTGTAATACTAGCAATTTTACAGTTTATTACTGTAAATTTAGCAATAGTACAGTTTATTAACATAAAACTAGCTGTATTGTACTGTAAAAACAATAGTGTAATACTGACAGCAGAGGTTCCAGTTTAAAACTGTAAAATACACAGTAATAAACTGTAAATTAGCAATTTTAGTTTATTACTGTAAACTAGCTATTTTAGTTTACTACTGTAAAATTAGTAGTTTTAAAGTTTAATATTGTACAATTACTGTATGATTAGCTTTATTATACTGTAAAAACAACATTCATTTTTTACAGTGTGTAACGCAGTCACATATAGCGTACTTCCTTGAGGTGGGACTTGTGATGGGGTTTTTAGGTTGAGTAACGAACAGGGTGGCAGTTCCGTCCGAACGCGAACGCAATGAAGATGTAAAGCAGCATAAAGTTGTTTTTGTCACAATTGAGGAAAGGTCAAACAAAAATGGGATTTTTATTGGAGCATCATTTGACATTTGACACCCTGAGGTTAAATTAGGAGGTTTTTATTGGAGCATCAGCACGCACTTTTTATTCCACCTGGGTAAAACCGCTTCTGGGGCAACCTGGAAGCGCCTCCATGACAACGCGTTCCAGACCACGTCACTTTCCTATCTGACTGTCTACGTGGCCCGGACAGGGGATGCAACCTTGTCCCAGTAATTGCACTCCTCATGTGAGGACAATAGATGTTCCTTGTTCCCAAAGTCTGAGCGGTCAATGTTTCAATAATCTTCCAGCTATTCAACAGACTGCCAAAGAATTTCCGAAAGAGATTGGGACAGCTGAGTTTCATGGAGACTACGCAAGAGTAGCTTTAGCACCGGTCTATTAACTCTCACGAGACTATTTTAAAGAATTTTCACAATCTGTTTCTATGGGATTCACGATCCAAATACTCTTAGAACATTTCCAAACGTTGCACACCATTTATCGGCAACGTTATGGAAATTCGCAAGTTTACACCTATTTCCAGTGAAAATCAAGTTTCTTTGCAAAAACGTTTCTTGAACAAGTTGCATCAATGCGGACTTTTTACTGATGTGAAAAATATTTTTAGCTTCCAGTTGTAAAGTATATCCAACGTCTTTTTTAAATGCTTGGCTTCCGAGTTGATTACAGTCTGTGCAGACAGACTTCGCTCAAAATAAACACAAATACAGTCTCTGGATGCTGGGGCTTTACAAGAATTGCAGCAAATTAGCTGTTCAGCATTTTCCTTGCAATTTCTGCCTTAGCTTTGGTCATCTTTGCTGAATTGCTCCATGGACCTTAATGGTAAAAAAGAAGGTGCCAAAGTGTTACGATAAAAATAAGTTTTTTTGGAACGTTTTCAGTTTACTGCTATAACACACCTAGCTTTTTATTGGAACAGTTTCTGAATTCTCTAGGAAGGTCACTAACTTTTAGTGAAAAACCTTCCAGATTTTTTCCAGACATATTACAGGCAGAAATGATGCACATCAGCTGCCTATTATTTTCCAGAACCGTCTCTGAGTTATTTTTACGGTGTATTCTTTTTACCAGAGGACTCATTATTTTTATAGTTATGGACAAACCTTGTATATTGATTTCTGTGGTTATTTGCTAAAAGTTGATAAGTCAAATTTGACAATTTTTTAATTTGCCGATCATGATGTGTGTTTAGTGTTGTATTTTTCTATGCCAGAATTTGATATGTCTAAAAAAAAAAGTTTACCGGGAAAGCCATGAACTACCAAATTTGATATGATTTTTTTTAGACATATCAAATTCTGGCATAGAAAAATACAACACTTAAACACATATCATGATCGGTAAATTAGAAAATTGTCAAATTTGACCTATACACTTTTGGCAAATAACCACAGATTTATTTTATATACTACGCAACTTAGAATTTTAATCAAATACTAATAAAACGACACGTTTAGCATATTTACAAATGAGATGAAAAATTTGCATACAAAAAAGCAGATGTGATATTGGTGATATTATATAATTTTGAATGATACGTATTTTGAATGATACGTATTATAATTTCCATGTATTAATCATTGAGAAATCACACAATGAAAGTAATCTGCTGAATAAATTACTTTAACTGTTTGAAATTTTGGACAAAAGATTTAATCAATAAAGAACAGGAGTCCAAGATAAACTAATTAGCTTTTGTTTACATCTCCTTTTTTGTAATCTAAAAAATATTCTGTTTGAAAATTTAATAACTTTTAAGTAAGAAAAATTTCACGTATTACTCGCAAATTCCAATCTAAAACACATTTTAATTATACATGCTTCTTTTAAAGTGCTGGTAATAAACACGTAAAAATAAATATCCCTGTTGAAATAATAGATTCTCGCTTTTAATTATCTTACCAAAGAATTAAATAAAAAGCTGAAAGATTAAATGCAAAACTACAGATTTTGAAGCTTATAAATATAAAAAATATTTTTTTTTGATTATCGGCAACCTTTTTTACATTTTTTGATCGGAAATTTAATTATTGTTTCCTACATTTTAAAAATAAACACACACACACACACACACACACACACACACACACACACACACACACACACACACACACACACACACACACACACACACACACACACACACACACACACACACACACACACACACACTGTGAAATTATAGCTCTAACTGGTGCTGTTTACTTTTATAGTTTATATCCATTATAGGGGTGTTCTTAAAAGCTTAATAAGTATTCATACCTCTTCAAATACGTCTAAAGTACTAAATTACAATTAACACCACACTTTTACGGTAACCGAGCTCCATTGTATTTTGTTTTCGCTTCCAATAAAGAGGATGTTTCCATCAATAAAAGATAACGCAGTTCAGTGTCATTTTTATACCTTGCACTTGCCATTTTCTGCATTACTCAGTGAATTAATTGCTTTTCCCATCACGATGTTAAATTTCGTGATAATAGGAACTACAGCATTTAATTATCTGATAATGAAATGCCACCACAGCAGGAAAACTTTTCATTCCTTTCTCAGAAGGGAGTCGTTTGCAGTGATATAAAGAATCCTTTCGTAAAAGTATTTTTGTTGCTGAAATCTCTAAGTACTTGATTCGACACTCATCAATATTAAACATAATACTCTGCAACATTAACACTGCGCTGAGTATATATCAACCTAAAACATATTCTTGTTTGAATATTTAGTTATACTTATCGTCGATGCTAGATAAAATTGGTTCATTCTCATGAAAAGAGTACAAATCATGTCCGACACATCTGAATTTTTAACAAGAAGTTCTGTCAAGAACTAAACGAGCCTACTTTCCCGTACATCGACATCGGTATTCCAGCATCTGATCAATATTCTCTTGAATATCTGAAACTGAAAATTATGTCAAACATACCTTTATAGCACTTAAAGCTGATTTCTAAAAGCAAAATATACCCTCTCATCAGATGAAATGGACACGTAAAAAGTAAATAAAAGAGTAAATAAAGTTTTGTCGCACCTTTTTAAGAATGTTATAGTTCTTCTGGAGAAAAATTTCACAATCGTTTTCAAAAGAAAAAAATTAATAAACAAAATTCAAGTACAAATAACATCAAAACACATTTTATCAAAGAAAGAAAAAAAAAACTCTTTCGTTAATAAAATGTCTCGAATTTCATTTTTAATCCGTTGCCAGTTGTTAAATATAAATAAAGAATAAAATGCTCTCGTGAATGAAAAATTTTTGTAAACAAAAAAAAAATCGTCTGCCAAAAAAAATAAATAAAAATAATAATAATAAATTAAAAAAAAAAAAAATGAGAAAATAAACAAAAAATCGTCTGCTCAGTCAGTCATTTTTTTCTGAGCCTGCATTTCCACCATGCTTGCGGAGTCGGAGTCGGAATCAGAGTCCTCACAGAAGATTTTTCAGAAAAGTACTTTACATACATTTTTTATCAAAACCGTTTTCTTACAAAGTTAGATTGAAGGAAATCCGCCTTTAAGTTCAGAATCAACATTCAATTTAAATTTCCCAGTGGGCGCTCATGTTAAAATTTTTTCTGAACGGTTCATCATTGAACGAAAAATGGTTCAAATTGAAAAGTGAAATATGGGAATGAGTCTCTCTGAGATCTTTCAAACAAAAAAAGTTTATTCAATTCGGACGGTTCACTCAAAAGTTATTAGGTGGCGAAAGGTTGCTTGAACGGCTCAATGTTGAACGAAAAAATGTTCAAATTGAAAATTTAAATACGGTAATGAAGTATCCTTGCCGAGATCTTTCCAACAAAAAAAAAAGTTTGTTTAAATCGGACTGTTCACTCAAAAGTTATTAGGGGTGAGAGCTTGTTTGAACGGATCAATGTTGAACGAAAAATTTTTAAATCAAAAATTTAAAAACGGGAATGAAGTATTCTTGATAAGATCTTTCGAGAAAAAAAAAGTTTATTCAATTCGGACGGTTCACTTAACAGTTATTAGGTGGGGAAAGATTGCTTGAACGGTTCAATGTTGAACCACAAATGTTCAAATTTAAAAATTTAAATACGGTAATAAAGTATCCCTGCCGAGATGCTTCGAACAAAAAAAAAAATGTTTAAATCGGACTGTTCACTCAAAAGTTATTAGGGGGGACAGTTGTTTGAACGGTTCAATGTTGAACGAAAAATTGTTCCAATCGAAAATGTAGATACGGGAATAAAGTATCCTTGAAAAGATCTTTCGAACAAAAAAAAGTTTGTTCAAATCGGACTGTTAACTAAAAAGTTAATATCGCGGGACAGGTTGTTTGAACGGTTCAAAGTTGAACCAAAAATTGCTCAAATCGAAAAATCAAATGTGGGAATAAGATGTACTCGCCGAGATCTTTCCAACAAAAAAATTTTTATTCAAATCGGAATGTTCATTCAAAAGTTATTGGGGGGGGGGGGGGGCGGGACAGACAGACCGACAGACCGACCGACCGACCGACACACAAATTCCCCATCTCAATACCCTACTTTCAAATTTTTAATTTTTCGACATTTCTTTCTTTTTTTTTTTTTTTTTGTTTCTTTTTGACTTTGTTTTGGACTTGGCGATATTTTTCGTACTTGGCGATATTTTTTGGACTTGGCGATATTTTTTAGATGCATTAAGCCACTTTCAATACTTTTTTTGTCTCTTTTATTTTTAACGGGAAAGTAGGCTAAAAATGAATTTTAATAATTACCATCAAATTGCTTAGATTGTTAGTAATTTTCCATTTAATTGGGTAAAAAAATATTAATGGTTTGTGCATAAGTAATTTTTTGCTAAGTTTATAGCGATTTTACATTGCAAAACAGAATATTTTACATGTTTCACCTTCAACCTATCAGTAGTTAAATTGAGATTTAAGATGGGGGGGGGGGAGGGGGATCAGTTGATACAAATATAACTTGGAAAAAAAAACCTACGTTGCAAAATTGTTCTTATTAATGTCCCAACATATTCTGCGGTTCGTATTGTCATTCTTTTACATTTTAATCAAATATGCAATAATATTGAAACTGGTAATATTTTAAAGAAATTTAAGTAATATAGCCTCTGTTCTTAGTTAGCCACTTTGAGTTATACGTTTAAAATACATACGTTTAAAAATCCTCAAAACAAACAAGTTTGCTTTAAACTAAGTTTCTTAAAAAATAATTTTAAAATTTAAACAATATTTCATTTTAAAATTAAACTTGGAATTTTAGTTTTAAATGCATTAAAAGTTACTGAATTATCCTATTAATCTTAGCTTTTTTAAGGAAAAACCTGTAACCTCTCTGTCTTTTCTTTCTTACTATTCTTTCTTACTCGCTTTGAAATTTTTACACAGTAAAGAAATCGGAGCCGGAAGTTTTATTCCCTAGTATGAAATCAAATCCGTTAAAAGCAAGCAGCGAAAAATTTGAGAGAGTGGGTATTAAATAGAAACACTTTCTTAAAGAGTGTCTACGGTATCCAGCCTAAAGCAGTAGCTTAAAAATCTATACTTTAAAGATAGAATTTAGTTTTCCGAAACTCTTTTTCTTTTTTTGCTTGACGCAGGTAATGTTTTACTCTGACTTTCTGTTTTTCATGCAAAACGGAATAATAAAAAAGTATTTCTTTTGCATAAATGTTTAAACATAACTTATGGAGAGAACCTTTACATAGGTATTAATATTGTGGCTTATTTTTAATAGGAACTTTTTTTTGCGTGAAATGTAATTCATTTTATTAGTTGCTCTGCAAAACAAATGGAATGTTTATGCCAACTTACAGGATAATTAAAAAAAAAAAAGAAAGTTACATGAAAACTTTTAAGGTAGTAGTCTGGTAACTTGGGTTCAAAAAATCGAATTTCTCTTCGCTTAATTTGAAAGTACAATGTTTTGAGAATATACTGTGAAAATTTCAGACAGAAATTCGAAATATTTCGGGAGTTACAACGAGTTTTCTAGAGCGCTTCGGAGTTTGTTGTTGAACTTTAAACGCGTTTTTCTCAAAACATTGTTTTTCTGGTTGGCCCTGGTACTAACTTTTTTCTACTGAACCGATTGCTTTCAAATTTTAACAAGCTGTTTTACAAACTTATAGTTCTCGTCGGTACTAACGAGAATTTTTTTCATCCCTAACTTTTTATTTTACAACCATTTCTTTGCTAAAATAAAAGAACTTTTTTTTTGAAAGTTCGCCATTTTGTTATTCACCCTTGAAATCTAGCTTCAGTAGTTCCGACTAGAATGACATGTCTATAGATTAAGAATAATCAAGAATATTTGATTTCAGATAACATCAAGAGCCAAAAACAATAATAATAGTAATAAACTATTAAATTTTTTCATATACATTTTTTTTTATATTTTCAATATGTAAATAAAAACTCTTAATATTCAAGATAATTCATTTTTAGTTTCTTATGAAAAGCCACCCTCCAAAGAAGTCATGAAAATAGGCATAAGTTACCAGAATACTACCTTAAAGCTTTTTTTGTGTCATTGTTACAAAGAGCTTGCTGAGGTAACACGTTAATAAGTTTAAAGTAAAATAAGTTTAAGTAAAAGTAATAAAAGTTTACTTCAGAAACTTGAAATCCGCCTTTTTAAAAAGTTGTTTGGCTGTCGCTTAAATTCAAATAAGTGGCTATTCTAGCTTCCTAGACTTTCAGCATAGAGCTGTATTTATCAAGGATGTTTTGTGCATTATGACTTCGTGCACTCCTACTTGTATGAAAATTATCAGAGTCTAGCGGATAAAACTTTAAATAGAAACATCAATTTTGGCTAATAAGGGGAAAATTTTATTCACTGCGCAGTTAACAACAGCCTTTGATAATTGTCAAAAAATACTTTTCACCATGATTTACACCATAGTTATCAATTATTTTGGCTTGAATACTTTACCTGATCTTCTAAAATTATTGCACATGAAAAAAATATATTGTTTTCAAGAGTTACTGTCATTATTCAAGCGGTTGTGCATATTGTTTTCAAGATTTGTGTCAACTAATTATTTACACGCTGAAATTGAAGGGCTAGTTATTGTATTTCTGTGTTTGTTATAGAAAATGACCATGGTTATATAATGCACCAGAAGTAGTTTTTGGAAGCCAATCTTCAGATTTCCATCAATTTTACAAACACACACACACACACACAAAAAAAAAAAAAAAAACCAATAAATAAAAAACGATTTCTTGTATCGTGATACAGTTTATAAACTTCGCAAAGTTTTGCCTTTATTTGCATTTACGGCTATATTTCAGCTCCCTAAGTTAAGCAAATGACACAACTCGTAAATTTTGTGGTAGTATCTGGTTCCATTTATTTCGAGTTTGTTTTTCGTTCTTTTTTTAACCGACTTCGAAAAAGGAGGAGGTTCTCAATTCAAAGCGTATACTTTTTTTTTTGTTTGTTCGCACATAACATCTGATCTACTGAACCGATTTGGACGATTTTGTTTTTAATCGATAGGAGATGGTGTAACTTAGGTACCTTCACTTCACACTCTCCAGGGTCCCCCGTACCTACCACAGCTTCGTGGTTTAACCGGGATAGGGCCCTGAAGAGCGCTCTGTTCTTAATTTTGAACCAGAACCTAGGGTCGAGCAAACCCTAGGGCCCAGCACCCCCAGAGGTATCGTTTCACTTGGAGGACTTTGTGACCACGACATTCTGTAACTTAGGTACCATGTACTCATATGACGATATTTGTTCACTAGAAAAAAAAGTTATGATCGAAAAACTAACATTTCATGTCATTTAAAAACAATATGTGGTATCGTAAACCCCTACTTCAATGAGCGACCCGATGGTCAAGTGGCTATGCCCGTCAGGTTGAAGTTCCTGATGGAATGAGATCGAGTCCAGGTCTGCAAGGATTTTTTCAAACAGCTGCATGTTTTTTTTTTTTTTTTTTTGAATGCTTTTAATGATTGTAATGTCCTTATGCAGGCACATCCCCCCATAGGGATCTACCCCATATTTTTTTTTATAGTACAAAATGACAGTTTTGGTCGGATCTTTGTTAAAATTGGCAATGGGGTCCTTCGATGCTGTAGAATTTTCTTATGGACGTTTGCGCCATTTTTGGGGGCTCTGAATCGATTGTGGCAATAAATGGTTTTTGATTTGCGGCACTTATATTATTTTTTCAAAAATTATATGCACAATCAATTATATTATGTTAATTTTTGTACCTTTATAAAATTCTGTATTTTATACCTTGCATTTACGTCAAATTCAAGGTAAAATTAAAAGTAAAAAATTCTGAAGATGATAAATATATGTTAAAAATTAAAGTAACTATTTTTTGTGATTTTCATGTTGGTTGTGACCAAAAAACATCATTACAAACAAATAAAATGTATCAAACACCATGAGCGTTGAGTTATTAGGCAAAATCTGCTGTATAATGTTTTTTTTTGCACTGCGAGGGGGGGGGGGGTATGAACGACCATTAAAGTGACACAAATTTTTAAAAAATAAGATTTTGATTTGTGGTGTTTGAAAAAAGCTAAAGAGTCCACTTTAGTTGGAAATTATTTTCCATGAAATGCAAAAACTTGCACCAATTTTCCAAGTCTTACTCTAACCCCTTCTCCCAATTCAAATTACTTACTTTTACTTTCAATTTATTCCGACTTCAAAAAAGGAGGAGGTTCTCAATTCAAAGCGTATGTTTTTTTTGTTTGTTTGTTTGCTTGTTCGCACATAACATGTGATCTACTGAACCGATTTGGACGATTTTTTAAAAATCGATAGGATATGGTTAACTTAGGTACCATGTATTCATATGACGATATTTGTTCACTAGAAAAAAAAGTTATGATCAAGAAACTAAAATTTCATGTTATTTAAAACAATATGTGTCCTTACTTCAATCAGCGACCCGTTGACTCAAGTGGTTAAACGCATCGGGTTGAAGTTCCTGATAGAATGAGATCGAGTCCAGGGCTGCAAGTTTTTTGAACAGCAGCATAGTTTTTTAACTACATATTTTGATTATTTTAAGTGCATTTACACTAAAAAGAATGAAATAAAATATTTTTGGAAAAAAAAAAATAGAACCGACTTCAGTTGGAAATTGCTCTAAAAAGTAAAAAATAATTTTTTTCTTTGAACACCATCGAAACTACTTTTAAACATAAGTTTTGAAGTCGGCGCAAAAACAATGAATAGAATCATACGCAACTACAATTCAACTATAAATATAAATTTTAATGGATTCATTTCATTGATTATCACACATTCGTGTAATGGTACAAATATTCTGCTTTTAATTTTCAATGGTTTCTCTGAAAAAATGTTGGCAAAATATGGTTAAATATCATTTTACCTATCGTTTTTGCGCCGACTTCAAAACTTATGTTTAAAAGTAGTTTCGATGGTGTTCAAAGAAAAAAATTATTTTTTACTTTTTAGAGCAATTTCCAACTGAAGTCGGTTCTATTTTTTTTTTCCAAAAATATTTTTCTGCATTGGTTTGGTTGGTCAATTTAAGTGTCACTCTGCAGCTTCAATGGTACCATCATGCTCGTAATATGTCTCAAATAAAATTTGAGGTAGAATGTAAAAAATAACGCAGTTCTGTTTTTTAACCGCTATTTGAAAAGCAAGAAATAAATTTCTCACAACTGTGAGAAAAATACATTTTCATAACATGATTTTCTTCATTTTTCGCACCTTGAGAAAAACCATCAACAAATAGACTCAAATTCTTAACACCAATGTATGCGTAAGCGACTAAAAGGGTTCTCTTTAAGAATACTTGAGTGTTGCGAGTTCAGAACCGTAAATTCTTTTTCAAAAGTTGATATGGTAAATTTATTTCCGTGAAAGGAGTTTTTGTACCTGAAAGGTGTAAAGTAATTCCGGGAAATCTTTTATTTATGTAGATTGAATAAAACCAGCCTACGTTCATTTTTTTAAATATTCGAATTCACATAGGTCTTCTTTTACGATGTGTTGCATAGATTTGGAATTCAGTTTAAAAATTACTTTTGCCGTTATTTTGCATGCACTTTAATCTTTTAACATGTTGTTTCTCATAATATTATTTGTGATGTAGAGTGATTCTTCATGCTTTCATAAAAAATATTAATAAATATTAATTATATCATTTGAAAAATATTATGAAGACTATTTCATAGAGAATACCATTCTTAATAAGGAAAACAAAAGCTATATAATTATTAACTTTTTTCAGCTAACGGAGAGAGTCAAATAGATTTGTGCTCTCAGTGCTTGCGCTCTCTTAAGGGCATCTCTGCTCACTTCATTCATTCATTCATCATTAACTTTAAGTTTCGCATTACAGAAACAGATTACTATTTTTCCAAGTAGGGGAGAGTGGTAATGAATGGGCCACTTTTTGGTTTTGAATTTTTGTAATTTTTTCTAACACTTTGTTTTAACTCTAAATTGGTGTTTTAGTTACTTTACTTATCTGGCTATCTAAAAAAGTCATAAAAGTTGGATTAACACCTGTATATAATGAATTATAATAGAAAATAAAAATTTTGAAATTTGGCCCATTCAACCCCACCTATGGGGTTGAATGGGCCATCGAAGGTAATGAATGGGCCACTAAATGAATTCAATGAAAACATGTAGATTTAATCTTTTATTTGCTGAATATGACAAAATAAATGTAGCACTTGACATGATGATACAAAATCGTACTGATTTAAAATTATATAAACATCAAAACTGATGCAATTAAAATAAAACTGATGCATACCAATTGTAGCAGAAAAATGACTAAATAATGAAATTGTAAGAAATAAATAACATCTTAATATATAAAAATTACGTGTCCCTGTGTTTGTGGCCAATGGACTCCTCAGCTACTGAACCGATTTTAACCAAATTTTACACGCAGTTTCAGTTTGGTCCAACTTAAATGATAGGATAGTTTTTATCTCAATTTAGGACCGCAATATATTTTTTATTGCAAATTATGTATTTAGCTACCAGCTTTTCTGTATTCTTGGCTAAAATTCTTTAAACATACCCGGAATGCCACCATATAATCTGCGGTTAAAAATTGGTTCACCCATAGTTCTTCTACGTAATTTAAATCCACCGCGATTATGCAATGGTACGCGTTTAGTTATCAAAAAAATCAGCGGGAACATTATCGAGGCAATCATTTCGACTGACAAGTTTAAAGATGAAGTAGTTCTGTTGCCACGTATCCCAATGACACCGTCAGAATCTTCAATACCCTTCAAAAGGCTACAGTTTCCCATTCGTTTAGCTTTCGCCATGTCCATTTATAAGTCCCAAGGACAAACAATGTCAATTTGCGGTTTAGATTTAGAAAATCCATGTTTTTCCCATGGGCAACTATAGGTCGCTTGCTCCCGTGTGGGAAAACCGTCCAATCTATTTTTGTTTACAAGAGACAGATTAACAAAGAATATTGTGCACCGATTAGTGTTGAGTTAAACTGAAATTCAAAATGCTTATAATTCAAAAAATAACAAATAATATTGGTTAATTATCTACCCTACCTACATTATTAAAAAATAAAATGTTACATTAAAAAATATACTGTTATAATAGCAATTGGCAAATTTTTAATTAATTCAATTGTTAAAAGCTTGAATATAATATTTCTAAGTACTAAAATGCTATATTTTTTGTTGATTTTTTGTTTCTAGCAAACTTAGGAAATTTTTGTTCGATTGTTTTCATATTTTGACCTCAAGTTCATAAATATATAAAGTTGATCTCTATAACGGTAATAAAGTTTTCCGTTTCTATTGAAACATTATAGTTTAACCCATACCTTAGGCACAGCAACGCGTGGCCGGGTCAGCTAGTCAAATATATATTTAAAAAAAATAACAGATAATACACACTATGATTTAACAAAATTGACATGTTTCAAAAATAATATTAAAAATCACTTTCAAAAACTTCATCTTCATTTTCAAACTTGTCAAAATTCAAAATTTTTTTTTTAAATTTACTAGACATCGGGAATAAGAAATATCTAACTTAAGCTACCAAGAAAGAAAATGAAATTGTACTGTGAGTAATATAATATGAAGGAGAGAGGGGGGCTTTTTCAAGCCATGCACTGCGACCAGAGGTCTTTGTACTATAGGAATATAATATAGATCTGCAAATTATATTTAAAAGTTACCACAAACCTATTTTAATACATCTTAAGATTAGTTTATAGATACGGAAAGACTAACCTATACATATGTATCCAGTGAAATACTTGGTACAGTTTAGCTAGGAAATGTTTTACCAAAAAGGGAAAAACTTACTTTTCAGTCAGATTCTTGACCATGCCACTCTAGTTTGAAAATGGCTCAGCGCAAACGAATGAAAATTGGACGAGTTTAGTAGAATAAATAGCTACATCTATTGGTGGCATCAAAAAAAAATTCATGCAAATACTTTTTCATATTTTGTTAGTGGCCCATTCATCACCATGGCCCATTCATTACCACTCTCCCCTACAACATAAACGTAAATAATTAATTTCAATGAATATATTGACTGTATTAATGCAGCACTACATAAAGGTTAGTTCTCTATATGCCATACTGTTTAAATTTGTTCACTAATTGCTTTTTATTTTTTTTCTTAGTAAAAAAAAACATTTTTTTTTTTGAGGCAGTCTGAATTAAATAAAAGGTCGAAAGAACTTAAAATCTTAACTTTGTTTCAAAAATTCTGAGCGGTGCCAAAGATGGTATACAGTTTAATATTTAGGAGTTTAAGAAAAAAGCTCCAATAGTTATTTCGCTCTAATGCGAAAACGTCAGCTGCATTTTTAGAAGTAAAGTGATTTGAGTACGTGTCATATAAGTTTTTGAACACTAAGGGCAAAGCTTTACATTGAAGTAAAGCATTAAAAAAAAAAGCAGAAACGTAAAATGGATGAAATAGTTTTCCTATGGAAAGTATCCGGATTTTCGTTTTCTGCCTTTGGTTTCGATCGGTTTTCCGTTGATGTTGAGCCAGGTCCTAACTGTTCCCGGTAGCAGAATTTGTTTCAGTAGTCTGCAACGCAGATCTAATATCAAAAATAGTCTGCAAAATAAACCGACATTACATTAATCGAAAAACTTAAATCCGGTCAAAGATTGGTAAGCAGCCCTTGTCAGTGTTTGCACTCACCCCCATTGTTTTCTGTCACCTTCCACTAATTATCTCGAAAATTTCATTTTTATTACTTACACCCCTTTTCCTCCAGGTTCCGCAACTGAAACTAGCGATTTGGTCCAGTGTTGTCATATTCAACGACTAAACTTACAGTTTCGCAAGGGAAACCATTCTCACGTGAAAGAATAAAGTTAATATCTTTAACTAAAGACGATGAAAGTCACTCAGGCGTGTTGGAATTTACTTCCACTTAGTAAGATACAATTATGCAGGGTTGCACTCAAAAGCTAAAATTAGTTTCACAACCGAAACATTACTTTCTTAAAGGTTAAAGGATTAGATGAAGTCAACTTAGATTAGCACTTCTCCGATTGCATTCTCATCAAGTATAACGAGTCATAATGTTATTATGTGGGGAATTTTCCGTTGACAAATTAAAGAGCAACTTATATTAACATTAACCTCTTATTATCCTTAAAGCCTTAAAGTTTTAGCAATTTAGCAGTTTGAAAACATTGCTATTCTGAGCGGAACAATTAGTAAAACGTAGTGAAAGGATAAAGAGTTTTGTTGAAGATATTTTTAGTTAAACGATGTGCAATGCCAAAGTTTTTTTTTAATTAATTTTTAGCGTTTGATTTTTATTTGATGTTATACAAGAGAATTTATTTCGAAATCAATATTTTCCTAATTCAAACTGCAAATGTATAATAGTAAACAACAAGTTCTATCCAGAAATAAACGAGCCCCCTATCCCGTATACCCACATTGACATTCTAGCATCTGATCAATATTCTCTTTTTTCATATAAGACTGCAAATGAGTGTTCTCAATGAGATCTTCCAAGCAAAAAAAAAAAAAAAAAGTTTAATCACATCGGACTGCTTACACAAAAGTTATTTAGAGAGGAGGGGCTTACTAAATTGTTCAAAATTGAACAAAAAACTGCTAAAATCTTTAAGTCAAATTTGGGAACCGGGTGTCCTTGCCTACATCTAAAAAAAAAACCAAAAAAAGTTTGTTCAAATCGGATTTTTCACTCAAAAATTATTTTGGGGAGGGGGGGGGGGATGAACAGACATCACCCCTCGGGGCCCTTCTGTGCCTATCATCTTGGATCAAAAGTTGAACAGACAGACCAATAGACGGACTCACACGCATTTTCCCAGTCTGAAAACCCTACTTGATTATTTTATTTATTACTAGCTGTGTGGCCCGGCGATGCAAGGGCTTCCTCAGAAATAAAAGCAATGTCAAGTATCGCATGCTTAACACTGTTCCTAAATGACAAATGAAAAGTTTGTGGTATAAATTCCCATTAGAATAACGGCACCAAACTGCTCATTCTTAATTCAAAATTAACAATACAATTCTAAATCTATTTGTTGTTTTCATATTTATATAAATAGGAAAAAAATCCTACTAAAAACAATTATTTTCAGTACTACTCATTTTTCTTGTAAAAATAACAATAACAATAACATTCTAAGCGAAAAAGTTGTTTTAGAATTTGGATTGCAGCCAAAATAACTGTTTGCTAAAAATAATTACGTATTAGAATTTTACTCATTAACAGATATTCAAAATGGCAGCAGAAATAAATAAAAAGTATTGATTAGAATAAAAGAAATGACGAAAAATGTGGTTTTATTAATTATAATTGAGAAAAGAAATTCCAACAGAAAACCATCATTAGAACTTAAGAGCACCACATTTTAAAATTCCAACAGAAAAAAGCAAAAGTCTTACTAAAAACAATCGTTAAAACTTTATTGTAACCCGTATTCAAATTAGCAGCGTTTTCTTTTTCTTTGACTTCTAGAAAGTTGTGTTTTTTCATTCAAAAATGAAACTAATGGCAAAAGCAATTTAAGAATTTTACTTTTGCAGCACTCAGGCCAAAATGGCAACAGATAGAAATCATTAATGTTATTTTTTTCATGCGCAGACGATCGTCGATTTTAACTTAAAAATTAAATTCCGCTTTCTTTTTAAAGTCCGCATCTTTTTTCAGGGTGGAGATATCGATAAGTGGTTTTGAAAACCGTAGGAAGAAAACTTTCATAAAAGGTATTTTTTGCGTTCTTTCGAATGAGACCAAGATCGAGAAAACCCGATAAGTATTTCGCTAGATAGAGCCATTTTGAAGTCTTTTATTCGAAATTCGAACGGATCGGTACTTTTTTCCCGCTCAAACACCACCCTATGATCCTTCCCGGGTGCCCAAGTATCTCCCTGCCAAATTTCGTCCAGATCCGACGTAAACTGTGGATTGGTATAAGGTATACACACACACATATATATTCTCTGTTTTATTTATATAGAATAGCTACTTGGCCCGGCTCTGCACGGGATCTATCTTAAGGAAAAATGTCATGTCAAGTGACGCGTGTGTCTAAAAGTCCCGATTTAATTAAAGTCAATAGTTTGCTAGAACGCAGTTCGAAAAATTAATCAACCGCCAAAAAAAAAAATGTTTAAATCCTTCCGTTACTGGAAAAACCTAAAGCAAAAGCAAGAATTTTATTTGTTTATGTTCAAGAAAAAATGGCAACATCCTTTTCTCATTTATAATATACTAGCGGTACCCGCACGGCTTTGCCCGTGGTATAAATTAAAAGTTCATTTGTAAAATAATTGTTATAGCAGAAAAAATGCTCTAATTTGGTTATAATTCAACTATAATTCCTTCAAAGTATGATATAAAAATCTGATATGGACCCCACACTACTTAATTTTACGTGTAAATTGCTTAGTATATGCCTTAAGTGCTAAAATAGTGCTTGGAGTGAGCAAGATAACAATTCAAACAATTGTATCCCTAGTTTGCTACGAAACAATGCAAAAAAAAGTTTTACAATGATTAATCTCCTAAATATCGCCGATTTTAACACATTTCAGTGGATTTTTCGCAAAATATCGCCAATAACGCCAAATTGAACCAAAAAGAAAAAAAATTTTTTTTCGCCAAATTGGCGTCAAACACTTGGCGACCAAAAGCTTGGCGACATATAGCCAAGTGGTCGCGCCAATTCATATCACTTTTGTTTGCATTGAAAACTCTGATTTACCCCAAAAAAGGGGTAAAATACCCCCTTGGGGACATTCGAATGCAACCCCAAGGAGAGGTGCACAAAACTAAGCCAAAAGAGAAAATAAGAACAATTTTGTTGCTCACAGAAACCAACAGGAATCTTACCAAAGTTTAAAAGAAGAAGAAAGTTTTTCCTAGCTTTAAAAACAAAACAATACATTTTCCGAAATGAAACACTCTAAAAAGAACGATGCAATATCGCAATTGATATGATATTTGGTTAATCTGTGCATTAGGTACCCTTTTCTCGCTAAATGGGCGATAGGCGCGCCAAGCGTGGTAACCCTGACTATTTTGCGTAGTTTCTCTCGGAGCTTTCAACTCCGCGAGACAGGCAAAAACGCACCAGTTGGTGACTTTTTGAAAACGCGCCAAGCATTGTCCCAAAGCACATTTTCACCGGGAAAAAGACAGGGTTGCTAAAGAATTGAAACAGAAAAATACTACGCCTCCTATAAAAACATATACTACAAAATACTACTGTTTCCAAACGTTGCCAAAATCAGTATTGCTGAAATGCAAAATCTATGAAAATGAAAAAAAAAAAAAAAAAAAAAAATCCGCCAAATCCTTTAATTAACTCATTAGTATATTGGAAACAGGGTGGCCAGAAAAATACTACACTCCTTATTTGGGCCAAAAAAATACTACCGTAATATCAAAAATACTACTTCTGGCAACGCTGGAAAAATAACGAAACAAAAATAAGTATGAACACGTAACCATGGTAACAACATGAAAAGTTGATTTCCGTTGATAAAATAACTCATTTCATCTCTATTTCCAAACAAATTTTATTCTCGGCTCAACCATTTTAAAATCGTTTGGCTTGCTTTAATGAAGGTAAGCCTTGAATTCCGGGATTCTAAAAACAATTATTACAGCTATCCTGATGATCGTAGAAACTTCGAAAAAACTTCATTTTATGCAGAAAATTTCAAGCTTTCGAATGACATCATACTTGAAAATGCGTATGAAATATTTCTGCCCTATTTTATCGAATTTCCTCTAAGAATTCGAATAGAAAAAGATCGAAATGGAATTTTCGAAAAATCGCTTCGAAGTGCAAAACTACATGCTACAAACTAATTTTGTGCCAAGTGGCATGAAAATCGACCGAATAGTTTTGGCGCTACGCGCGTAACAGACAGAAAGAAAGAAAGAAGGAAAGACAGACCCACCTTCAGCTTTATTATTAGTAGAGATATCACCCTATTTAATTTCTTTCACGCTCGTGCAGACGGTTTTATAAATCCAATTTAAAATGAATATTTCCAAATTTAAAAATTTCCATATCTTTTTCAAGGTGGAGATAGCGCTTTAGAGTTTTCGAATCCTGCGGAAGGAAACTTTCCTGAAAGGTGTTTTTTGCGTTTTTTCGAATGAGACCGAGATCGAGAAGATCCGATAAGTATTTCGCTAGATAGAGCCATTTTGAAGTCCTTTATTCGAAATTCGAACGGATCGGTACTTTTTTCCCGCTCAAAAACCACTCTATGATCCTTCCTGGGTGCCCAAGTATCTCCCTGCTAAATTTCGTCCAGATCCGAAGTAAACTGTGGATTTGTATAAGGTACACAACACACACACATATTCTTTGTTTTATTTATGTGGATTGATTTCCTTTTTGACTTCGCGATATTTTAGCGACGCATTAAGTTACTTTTAACTTTTAACACTTATTCCGTCTGTATTTCACTGTATGGGGAAAGTTGGCTATAAAAAAGCTTGGATGCAACATATGAAAATTATTTGATTTTTTTCATTATATTTTAAGAGAAAATAACATTTGAGAGAATCAATGCTTTCATAAACGAGTGTACTTCTGGAACGAATTTAATACATTATTAGACATGCGGGATGTTGAATTTGAAAGAATTTTTAAAACCAAGTGCTAAAAATAATATTTTACGACAGTATTTAAATAAATGATTTAAAATATGTTTCACGGTAATGTCCTTTCAAAGGTGAAACTAAAATAACGCAAAGTAAATTTTGATTTGACTATAGTAATTTAATTCAACGAATTTATACATTCAGTATGTTGATGTTTCCCGAAATTGAAATTCCGAACAAAGTAAATACGGAATGCCGTTACGAACTATGGTATTTTCAATAACTTATTTTCAATCAGTACACGTGTTCCATTGTTACGTTATGAATTTCGAATGCAGCTGTCAACAAATTTGGAGCCCAAAATGAGATTAACAGTTTGAAGATCTTATTTTATTGCACATGCATGAATGTTTTGAGAATCTTTTGAAACTAAAGTTTTCTTCAACTAACAGAATTATTCTTACTATGATTGGCACTACCAAAGACCCATTAACAATTAAATAAATTAAAATTTTACCAAAGGGAACCACACTCACAGTGTAATAATGAAAAAAAAAAATGAAATAGGTTGCAGTCAAGGTCTTAAAGTCTGCCAAAATTTAAAGAAAAGCCCCAAATGTAAAAACATTTAATGAAATTGAAGACCGCCCGATTTTACCGTCTATATGGGGCAGGAAATCCACCTGCAAATCATATGTGAAAGATGTTTTACCTTACTCTCGGAAACTAGCTAGATTTGGGAACTTTTCTGAAACTTTCTAAAAAATTTGAGATTTCATTTTTTCATGTCAACATGTCAACGGGACACGAGGGTATATAATTTATTCAATTCATTCGTCAAAAAGCATGTGTTGTACTGTCATCTTTTAAATACTACGTATTTGCTTCGATTTTCTTCATTGGTCCATTGTCGTTTGGTTTCCAGTTTATAGTATGATTATTTTGCAAATAAAAAGAGTGCATGCTATTTTGATTATTATTATTATTATTATAATTATGCAAATTTATAGTTTTTATTTGCTTTCAAAATTATGATACATTACTTTATTTTGTAAAGTTTTAAAATTTAACAATAGATGAAATTGTAGTGTTTTTAACTGTTAACATAAAAATGTGTAGGATATTTAATGCAAGAAAAATAATCTCCAAAAACAGTATTTAAATACGTTGTCATAACTTCATTGTTAGAGAAAATGGAGATGAGGCGCACATAGACACATAAATACACAAAGTCCATAAATGAAACGTGTAAAGATGGGAACACTGGAATGCAACTGAAATGAGAGGTGCACAATTAAACTTAACACAGATCCTTTTTTATACGAAAAATGAATTATTTACAGCTTACTGTAAATACTGTTGTCCGGCACGGCAGTTATACGAGATACATGCAGACGTGCATACCTATGCGTAGTCACAAGCTGCGAGAAAACTCCTGATAATTAAATCGAGGTTAGTCAAAATCGAAATTCTGGCTGTCCATAGGCTGTAAGTTCGTGTGCATATGCAAGCGTGCCAAAACAACAACTCAATAAAAGCAAATACACCACAGCTCGGTCAAGACTTCCTGAGACTGCAGTTTCGTCCTTATTTTGTACTCCTCAGTCAGGAATAGCCAGTAACCGAGCTGGAGCAGGTATCCTCTTATTGTAGCCAAAATAACCTTCAAACTGATAGGTAAAATCGATTTATCTTACCAGCGAGCGTTTGTAAACACGGGTAAGGCTCTTCTCGAAAATTAAAAAAAAAGCTGGGTAATATGCAACGAGTTTACTCACTCACTCACTTATGGGTGTAACTCATTACATAAACAACTCAATATTAATTAATTTCTGAGTGAAATGGTACTTAAGGTCTAAAATTGAATTGGCACAGAGCTCCTTTGATGCTCAAGAGTTCAATACCGTTTTTTGTTTAATATTTTTTTTTGGAGGGGGGATCACATAGGACTGAGGCGATCACCCTTAAATGATATTTACCAGAAAATAAGGGAAACAACTTGTTTGCGCCTGTTAATAACAATGGCTGAACTTCTAGAGTTTAGAAAAAAAATTAATAAAATTTTAGTCAAAAAATTGTTTTTTTCCACACGTGATGGTTTTTTTTTCTTTACACATATTTTTTTCTTTTACTATAACCCTGTGTAACAAGAGCTGGCGGCTCAAAGTAAAATTATTTCTCACCTTCCGCACTTTTCCCCTGATGGTTGTCATAGTTACGACGCTATGGACTTTTCCCCTACTCAGCTTTTGCAACAATGCTTAAGTGCAAACGGTTGAAATTGCTTTGTGCGTAAATTGTAATTCTATTGAAAAATCGACGTTAGTAAACTACAACATGTTCTAAGAAATTTTTGCTGTATGTGACTAGATTTGTTAGAAAACGTTGAAAAATAACTGAGACATGAGGATATAAATGAAAGCGTAAGCCTAATTCGATAAACATAAAATAAATGAAATACCTCAACAGCAGTACATAAAAAAGAGTGAAGCTGTTTTCTTTCGTACGGTTTCCATGGAGACGACGCAAAATTTATAAACTTGATACGCCTATTCAAAAGTAACAGGGTAAAGCAACTTAGATAGTATATAATTTTTTACTTTAACGTTTGTGTAAATTTTACATCTCTCTCTCTCACGCTTCATTATAAGCAGCATTCAAATCGTCATTAATTGGCTAGAGCAATGTTTGCATCTTTGATAAATATCCTTCTCAAAATTAACGGCTAATTGTTGCATAGATGTTGTTAGACATGCAAGCAAAATGTTTTCTTTCATTTATATCAATGAAAGGAATTTCCTTGTAAAAGCCATTGTTATTAATTCCTTTTGCAAACATGAACAGGATTATTATGTAAATTTACATGCCTCTTAGCATTTTAGTCGATGAAATAGGATAAGTTAGGTTGGAATTTAAATAATTCTGAATGTTAGCAATTGCAATGCGTTTTGTTTTAATCTTCTTAAAAATATCAGCATTTTTCTCAGAAATTCCCTGTAAGTAACGTCGAAAAATCTAATTATGTCAACGATTATTTTATTATGTAAAAACTAAAACTAATATCTTCACATATTTAAATGGCTAGTTAAAAATGTTTATTTCTCCTTCAAAGCAATAAGAAAATTATTCAAATAAGAATGTTGTTCCAAAGGAAGCAAAGTGTGAATTTCACGATTTAAATTACGTATTGAATGTTAAGAAATCCAGGAGAATTTCAGAAGGTTGCCATAAGTACAAAAATGCATTATTAGTATTTTATGTATTTTTAATTTCTGATTCGTACACCTTTCATTAAATTGAAATATATTTTTTCTTAGCATGCTACATTTGTCATGACGTTACTAAAAAGATGTCTTTTCAGAATGTCCAAAGAATCGACAAAAAACTTGAAACTTCATTTTAATTTAGTTATTTGAATCAGATTTCGAGTGCTTTAATTTTGAAAAAATATATATAAGATTACCTGCCACCTTGTCCAGTGGTTAAAGAAGTCTGACACGGATGGTGTGGTCCCGGGTTCGAGTCTCTGCTCGGTCATTAATGTAGCTTCTCGCTTATGTCCCCGTCCTTTCCTTGTGTGAGTGTGTTGTTGTGCTGTGAATGAATGCCCACCCTAGACACGGGTCAATGTAGCATATATGTGTATACTGTGGAAGTCGACTTCACACCAAATCACGGTACAGTTGGAAAAGTGAAGCAGTGCACCCTCAATTGCTAGCTTAGCTGACGCAAGATAACAAGAACATTAGAAAAAATAACAACTCTCACACACGATAAAGTAAAATAAAAAGGAATTTATTCTGTTTTACATCCAAAACAGACATTAAGTATACAAGTAGGAGCACATATTTAAGCGCCTGGCGAATACAGTAAACTCTCATTAATTTGGATTTCGCTTAATTTGGATAGTAGTTGCGAACTAAAAATAAAGTCAGTTAGAGCAAGTATGTAACCCTTAAAATCTTTATCTATTTTATCTAAAGTTTTCCAACATTCATTGCTTAGTTTCAAAAGTAAATACTGGTGTGATAATAGATTTTATCTAATCTAATTCATGTTTCCTTTTGCCACAGCTGACGCTAAAGATATAGAATCAAACTTGAAGAGAAAAAAGTAAATTATGAATAATAAAACTCGTGGATTTTCATATGTAGGCTAGTGGACTGAGCGTTGAACTCAGGAGAAGCGCCATCATCCAGGGCCCGAATGATTACAAGATCTTTTCGGTTTGGTTTGCCCTGAATGACTTACGTGTTTATTAATAGTAAAAGAAAATACATAAAGTGATCATATGATCTTGGTTACATATGTTCCGAATATTCTTGGTTACATAAAAATTGACAAAGATTAAAAGGGATCCTATAATACAGGAACAGCAATGGGAACAAGGTGGTAATATATGTCCAAGCCCTATGGTAATGCGTGAAAAATAAGTTGTTTATTTTTAAAGAGAAATTTAATGGGGGGGGGGGGGGATAGAGCGTTTTAGTAGGCCTCTTTGTCGACTAATAGACATTGTTTCTATTGTACTCTTAAATTGCTTGATATCACTAAATGGAAATTCGAAGTAAATCTGCTGTGTGAAACGAAGTGTTCAAAATCCCCAAATTCGTCACAAATGTAGTTGGGAGAGCTAAGAAGAGTTCACTTATGGATGTAGAAATGAGTGAGCCCATGGTTAATCATGAGTTAGCTTATGGGAGAACTTTGGAGGGAATCCATTGCCACCAAATACCACCGAGTACACGAGGAGTAGTCTGACACAAATACACACCGTAGTCTAGACCACAATGGCAGGGGCTCCCTAGTGGTGTGGCCTGTGTAACGGTGAATCTAGACCTTTCCATCTCTTATGGCTGCTTGGGCTGATTTGTGTCCGGTCAGCAGCTAATGGAGTGGTAGATCAAGAAGGCGATGGTCGCTACCGAGCTAAATTAATGTCTGAGCTTATTTAGTCTAGAGCTGTAATGGTCACGAACTGTTCATATATGGACTGAGGGCGTTAACCTACCCCGTAAAATGAGTTAAATCCGTTTTACAGAGAAGATATTATGTTTGATGTGTTCGCTCTATTGAGCACCACGTGTCGTCGAGTCCGACTACACTAACTCCTATTTCTCACTGTGGGGGGAGGGGGTGGGTTACACTCACAGGGGCTACTCCATTCTGCCAAAAATGTTGACTTTCAAGTAGAATTAGAAACAACACACAAAAAAAAGTTGTGACAGGAATGCTGTCATTAAAGTCTAGCTAGACTGCATTTCTTGTGTATTTCATTTTTTTTCAAAGTAAACTTTTTAATGAGTAAATAACACTTGCACTCTACATAAAAACTCCATGCAAATTTGCGGCTTCCCCAAAAAAGTTTTTCCCCCTACATAAAAAAAAAAAACATATATATATATATATATATATATATATATATATATATATACAAACTGTATTCCTGAAAGATTTAAACGAGGAAAGTACAGAAACACGTAAGTAACATAAAACATGAGTCACAGAGGATACACTAATGAATCGCTACACGTTCCTACATATGTTCCTATCGGTGAAGACCTAAAAGATAATTATATGTTTAATTAAGGATTCATGCTGTACTTCTGAGCATTATTAAGCATCTGAAATAATAAGAGGCATCTTATGTTTGCATTCCTCCATTAATTATTAATTAAAATAAGGGAAAGATATTGTGAAGATGAAATGAGAGAAATGCGAGTTATCAATGGTACATTATTTGTTAACGTTTAGCTGCATTAAGATTGGCTATATATTGAAAGCTGAATTAGTAATCTTTAATTATGTTGTGTATGGAATTAAAACTTAACTTTTTTAATTAGAACCAGGTAAACTGTCCTTTTTAAAGGAAAAAATAACGATTACTTTAATTACAGTGCACGCATGAATACATCTTCTGAGGCTAATAATGTATGTTTGAATCAAAATTAATTCTTTTTCTAAAGTTAATTATTTCCTACCACTAATATGTAATATGAATGAAACTGACACTGCAAAAATAAACTGTTGTTTTTACAGTATAATACTGGCAGCAGAGGTACCAGTTTAAAACAATAAAATAAGTAATAAACTGCAAAATTAGCAGTACTGTATTATTGTTGCTTATTTTAGTTTATTACTGTGAATTCTACAGTTTTAAGCTGGTACCTCAGCTTACAGTATTACACTGTAAAAACGACAATTTATTTTTTTTAGTGCTGTGCCAAGTTTGAGGCAGGTATATTAATTTCAATCTTCCAATTTTTGTTTTCTTTGCACAGAGCAATGTAGTAAGCACGAAAACTAAATTAAAGCTTTCTGAATAGCCGAGATGCTTTTTATCTTTACCTGAAGTAGATAGATACTATAAGGTAGAAAGAATTGCGTCATAAAAGATAATTTTTCTTTGTGTTAACGAGTAAGAGCAGTGATTGAAAGAGCAACCATTAAGGGAGAAATAAACATCGAAAAATGAGCTTTGGCTAATGTTTACTAAGAGAAACGATGAGCGAGAAAACATTTCATCGTAACAGTTTTTACAACTTATCATTTTTACTCAAAAATGGAAATACATTTATGATTTATAGAAAAAAGAAAAAAAAAAAACGTAGACACCCCCCCCCCCCCCCGTATGTATTGAAAATTTAGCTGTGCAATGTGCATTAGTAATTAAAAAAAAGTTTTGCTCTATACAAGTTTTAGGATTTTTTCATATGAGCATTTGAAAGTTATTTTTGAGCAATTTTGTAACAGTTACAGCAATATCAACAGGACAGAAGTGAAAAAAATTTTTATACCAAAATTTACTAAAAATGCTTATTAAAAACAAAACAAAAAAAAAACGTGCAAAAACTCTTTGGAAAAGTAAAATATTGATTTTTATAGATGTATAAATTGCGAATCAAACTAATTATGTATTCAAACTTTGTCACATCAGTTCATAGCAACTTGTTACGGTGTTCATTATTGTACTTCAAATCAGTATTAGTGAAATATTAATTTTAGGATTACAATAAAATATACAAGTTTAATGATGAATTTTCAAGCCCAAGAAAGCTTCAATTGAAGTTATTTCATTGTACCTTCCATTTCCTTTCAGTTTTAGTATTTCATTAAATAAAACAAACCCATAAATTTTAATAACTAATATTGAAAACATACCGTGTAAAACCTCCTGGTTTTTGAGCTTAGCCAAAATTGTTATATAAGTAATTATTTCTTTAAAAGAAAGGAGAGCGAATGCTTAAAAGTACTTTTAAGACTTGTTTGATCAATATTTGAAAATACGGAACAGTTGCCGAAATCTTTTACTAGACATATAAGATACAATATGTGCATAGGGACATTTCTTAAACTTTCGATTACATGAGAGCCGTTTTGCATTTCAAAGTTCTATATAAAATGCCCTTTAGCAAATTTAATACAAGCGATTTAGCAAAAGTGTCTTTGCTAAGGGAGTTAAATTTTGAAGAATGACAGCTTGCTTAATATTTCTCGAATATTTCCAGTCCTGGATGATTGGAAGAAAAATGGGCAATTTATGTACTATTTCCTCAGAAATTTCAAACATAATTTTATTTGCATCGACAAAATACATAGTAATGCATTTGGGATCTGTGGCGGGGGGTACTAAAAGCTACTAAACCAGAGCTTTGCTTTAAAATATGCATGAATGAAATAAATAGAATTTTTGAGCTGCAGCAATTTTCTCAGCCATATACATGTAATATCGTAATGCACTTTTTTGGGTAGATTTTTTATTAGGCACTATTCAAATTTATTCAATGCTTAGATTTAACTTGTTACAACTGGTTAACAACTGGTTTCGTATAATAAATTTAGTGTCTCGGTTTTATAAGCAATGTACACCAAATCCTATTTCAGAAAAAGTCAGTTGTATTTCGTGTGCATTAATTTGAATATTTTAAGGTTAAATAATTGCTTTTCCACTTTACTATTAACATTATTTTCTATTAATAATTCATAATGATAAGCTTAAAATGATGAAATGATAGTAGTAATCACTAAATTAATTGAACTGTCAATATTGATTTTAAACTGCAACTTCGTGAAAATAACATGAAAATCCTGATATTAATTTATTTTTACCATAATCTCACCTTTTGTTTCGCATTTTTCGCTACTGTGCTTACATAACGAAATGAAAGAATTGCCCAGATATTGGAATAATACCTTCCAAGTGCATTTACTCAAAATCGCTCTTTAGTTAAATAAAATATTTTGTATTATACAGTTTTGTGACACATTCTTCTAAGTTTATTGAATATTAAATATATTCATCCAAATATATTATGCCTCTTAAACTGATTGAAAATTTGTAAGCTTTGATGTTATGGTAATAAAAGTTGATGGTATTAAAATGTCCTTATTCTAAACAGAAATTGATATGGTATCATACAATAAAATAAGTAATATTGTGAAGGCTTTTTTGAATCCCAAAAGGCTAAAAATAACAAATAAATGAATAAGATAATAACAGCCAGTCTGGGTCTTATGAGGTTAGTATTCGAAAAAAAAAAGACGTCTAAATATAAAAATTATTGCTCTTTAACGCGCAAACTTTATAAGTCGCTAATTTTTTAACTGGTAAAATATGATAGTGGACATTCAACTTGAAATTTTCCATAGCTAACACTAACTCGAACACTGCTTACACTGCAAAAAATAAACTTGTTTCTACAGTATAACACTGGCAGCAGAGGTTGCAGTTTAAAAATGTAAAATGCATTGTAATGAACTGTAAAGCTGCTAATTGTTCAGTTTATTACTGTAAAATTAGCAGTTTTGTTTATTACTATAAAATTAGCTGTATTATTCTGTAAAACAAGAGTATAATACTGGCAGCAGAGGTTCTAGCTTAGAACTGTAAAATTCACAGCAATAATCTGTAAAATTAGCACTTTTACAGTTAATTACTGTAAAACTAGTAATTTTTACAGTTTATGTCTGTAAAACTAGTAATTTTCACAGTTTATTACTATTTTTACACTTTATTATTGTAAAACTAGTAATTTTTATAGTTTATGTCTGTAAAACTAGTAATTTTCGCAGTTTATTACTGTAAAACTAGTAATTTTTGCAGTTTATTATTGTAAAACTAGTAATTTTTACAGTTTATTACTGTAAAATTAACTGTATTACACTGTAAAAACTTTTTTTGCAGTATATTGGTCATCATTGGTATTGGTTTCAGAGGTAAATTAGTTGTTTAGCGTTCCTTAGCAATGAATGTAGATATTTTCTTTTTTTTTCTGAGAATGTACGATCTTGATCCTTTCTTTGAGTAATGGGCATCTTAATCAGTGGTTTCCGGTTGCTACTTTTATTTTCAGTTCATTATTCTCGCTTCGACCATTTCAGAATCTTGATCGCTTTAGTATGTCATTTAGAATCATTTATCTTTCTCGTTTGAAGCATTTTTTTTTTATTCCACTTCATTTGCTTGCAGCAAAAACTAGGTTTTCATATGCATCTTCAAGTTCCTTCGTTGCAGCAAAAAATGGTTAAAATTCGTTTAAATAAACTTGCAATAATCAAACAAAATATACAGAATTTCAAGAAAAAATTAAATTAATTGATAGCAATATCTACTCCATTGGTATATTTTTGACGTCTATTGTCTATTTGTTGTCACACATTTTCTAAAAATGAATTACAGAATGGGATCGAGATGACAACCAACTGTGTGGTTTCATATTCAAAGACAAGTAAGCGTATCTATGGTATGGTAAAGGGCATACTTTTTTTCGTTCTCAATGTTTATTCCAATAACATTTTCAATTTGTTTCGAAGTTCTGTTTCTTTTATATCCTACTATTCATTGCTCTGAACTGTGTACATTGATCTGTTTTTAATACAAAGCAATGTGTTGGAGATGAGTTGATTCAGAATAAGGGCAGAGTAAACCCCTGGTCTAGTATCCCCAGAGGTATCGTTTCACTTGGAGGACTTTGTGGCCACGACCCTTATTTTGCGTCGCCCAGCCACTATTAGCAACGACGGTGGATCTTTGATCGGCTAGGATCGAACCAGTTACGAATTCGACGCCTTACCGATCGGGCTACTACGGCCCTGAAAAATGAACTGCACGACGTCAAAGGTCTAAAACGAAAACAATATGCAATT
>JAXGGA010006179.1:0-71723 GCA_038373865.1 Uloborus plumipes
AAACAACATTGAAATCCCAGTGAATGAATAGCTGGTCATTCACTGGCTTTTCAGAGTTTTTCTGACCCAGTGAGTGACCCGTAAAGCTAAAATCTACGCATTCTATAAAGACACAATTAAAATCATACCCTGAATATACATAAATGATTCTTTTGTGTAACTTAAAAAAATTAATTTATAAATACAATTAATGCGAATCAAAGTAGTTGTATACACAAAACCATCTTTATTATTTTAGAATAGAAAAAGAAATGGCGCACGGCTGTAAACATTCTATAATTTTTTACTAGAAAAATGCATGACCAAAATAATCAATTAGGTATCAGATAGCTCAGAATTTGAAGGAAGAAAGCTATTGAAGCCAATTTATCTAAAAAAAAAATTTAGAACCGTAGTTTTTAAGAAATACTGCGAAGTGGTCGTTCACTGGGTGGTGGTCATTCACTGATCGGTATACCCTATTTATTATTTATTATTCATTCTCTCGGGAAAAACGTAAATTATCATCGCTAACATAGTTTTTGAAACACTAGTTTTTTTTCTAGTATAATTTTGAAATGAATTGGGTTGGTGTGTTAGCGGAGCTTTTAAAATAATCTTATGAAGGTAAAATCTTACCGACTTTCATCTGGGCACGTGCAATCGTGTCGCTGTTGTGAAGAGAACATTCAAAAAGAGAAATAGTTTTTTATAAAATTTTATATTAGAATTAACTATATACGATTCGGACTATTTACATCTCAAACTGCAACAAAACAATTCAGAATGTTCCATCAAAAATCAACTGTGTCTGTTCGTTCCATCAATTTTTATTACTTTTTATTTCATTCTTCACTTCACTTCAGTTCAAATTATTTCTTTCAAACCAAAAGAAAAGGCAAAAATAAATCTGTAGACGATCGAAGGCTCGGTTTCAAGAGTTGGTAACTAACAGTATTTTCAATCACTTAGTATTAGAGCTAGACTGAAAATCAACGTATAACATATCTTCAGACTCACTGTGAGTTATGCCCAAGATTTGCAGAAGGAAAAAAAGGAATTTTGAATGTGGCAAGCACAAATTTTCTTCGAATTGCTCTCCCTTTTATAAAATGCCTACTGGGAAAATTCCCTCGTATTTGCTGAATTGAGATTCCGACGCAGTAGTGGGGAGTAATACCTAACTCAAGGCAACAAAAATGTAAAGAAGAAAATATCGTGACTCTTTCCTACTCCTTTATCGATAAAAATATATGAAAAGCATAAATATATTTTTCCCTTATCTAAAGCTTTGAAAAATGATGTAAGACTTTGGCTCCATTAGTATTAGTTTCCTGAGAAAATGTTCGAAGATTTTCAAATGCAACATATTTACTTGTTGATTCATTTCTGGATGTAAAATGTTTGATCTGAAATGCAAAATATGTATATGGATAAAAAGATAAATAAAATTAATTTTTCTTCTTCACGGAATCTCTACCGAGGTACATGTGGGTACAGGTTGAAAAGTGTAACGTTTTGTGTACTTAGTACTTCTTTATGAAAAGATGTAAAGTATAGGGTTCACTGCAAAAAAAAAGGCGTTGATTTTACAATAAAATACTGGCAGCTGAAGTTCCATTTTAGAACTGCAAACTTTGCAAAAATTAACTGTAAAATTCACAGTAATATAATGTTTTATAAAGAACATTTATTGTAAAATTTACAGTGATAAACTGTAAAATTAGCCGTCATATATTGTCTTATTAAGGAAATTTATTGTAAAATTTACAGTGACAAACTGTAAAATTAGCAGTGATATACTGTCTTATAAAGGAATTTTACTGTAAAGTTAACAATAGTAAACTGTAAAATTAGCAGTAATATACTGTTTTATGAAGGAAATCTACTGTAAAATCAACAGTAATAAACTGTAAAATTAGCAGTAATATACTGTTTTATGAAGGAAATCTACTGTAAAATCAACAGTGATAAACTGTAAAATTAGCAGTGATAAACTGTAAAATTAGCAGTGATATATTGTCGTATGAAGAAATTTTGCTGTGAAATAAACAATGATAAACTGTAAATTTAGCAGTGAAATACTGCCTTATGATTTAAGTGTTCTATTAAATTTACGGAAAATAACCGTAAAAGATGCAGTGGTTTACTGTTTTATAAATGAATTTGCCCTGTAAAATTAACTGTAACTACCCATACAGTTAGCAGTATTATACTATTTGTGTGAAATTTCCATTTGTAACTGTAATAGCAATAGTAATATATTTGTCTTATAAATGAGTTATGCAATGCCATTAGCAGCATTACACCATAAACTCATCAGTAAATAGTGATTTTTGTGATAAAAGGTTTCTTTCCAACATTGTTGTTTTTTATGGCTCAAAATTATTTACTTGTATAGATAAAACGCTAGCGAAAAATATATCAGTGGATTTTGTACGTTGTAGAAAATCAGACTACATTAAATAAGCAGCACTTGTCTTCATTTTTTCAGCTGAAAAAAGTAAATTTTTTAGGATTTGAAAAGCAAATGACTCATTTTTTTTTGCATAAAAACATTGATTTTGATAAGTATGCGGTTTGGTACTATTAACTTTACTTTTATACTGAAAAAGCAGTGCGATACCCATATTTTATAGTACTACTTTAACGTTAATTAAGCTTTTTTACAAAACACAATTTCATTAGTTATAAACTTAATGACATAAACTGAAGAAGATGATTCATTTCGAAATGTAGTCTGTAACTGAAAAAAAAGAGAAATATGTTTAGAACCAAGTTTTAATGTAACTTTAAAAAATGCTGTTTGGCATTAAGCAAACTTTTACCCCCATAAAAATTGTGTAATGCAGAAAGTTTTATTCCATAACAGGAAATATATGTACTTTGTTACTTTAATATATGCCTCCCCCCTCACACGCACCCACTTTGCTTTATTGTGCAGTTAAACTTTGGAGCATGACAAATGTAATATTTTAAAGTATTCGCAGCAGCAGACACATACAACTGATATTTTAATACTTTTAATTTCCTTATAAACATACATCATTAGACAAATTCAAAGAAGTTGGAAGTTGCCAAGTGTATGTTTATTCTTTTAACATATTCAAATGTAATCTCTTAATAAATTGGAAATATGCGTAGTTGTATTTTCTATTTTGAGATATTTTGGAAATTTTAATAAAGAACTAAATGGAATTGGCAATCTGAAGTGATCAACAAAAGCTGGAAATGTGTATCCTGAAGTAGAATGACACCCAGAACAAGGATAGGAGAACCTAAAAAAAGAGATGTTCTTTTTTAGTTATTTGTTTTACTCTAGCAATGCATTTAGCGATTGGGGAAAAAAGTAACGGATACTAAAACTTTCCCTTTGAGAGCTACATGGTAAGGTAATATGATTTACTCTTATAAGATAAAATCATGGTAAGACTCAGAATTATGTTCATTTAAAATTATTTCATTGTCTAGCAGCTCTACCGTTTATAATAGTATGACTTTAGGGGTACAGTTATTTTTTCTATCTTAAATATCATGGATTTTTTTGGAAGTGTTTGTGTTGTCTTTGGATAGTGGAGCTATTTCATTTGGGAAATACTAGTGACGATATGCGAGGTACTATTATAGAGAAGATGAAACTGTAAAGCTTCAGCACTTACATCGTATAAGCAGAACTCAGGATTTCGATTGTAAATTACATGTTTTATTTGAAACTCAGTAGTATCCATTGTATTTTAACATTAGAGTTAATATCGATCAAAATAAAAACATGCAGTTCAAATCTGCTTAGTTACTAGAGCAGATTTACATTCTACTCAGCAAAATACATTTACATTTCACTCAGCAAAATAAAACTTGTCTTTTTATTCGCACGATCCTGATCCATTGAGTTAAAAACTGGTTTTACTTCAAAATTATTTCACAGGCAGCTGTATTGTCTACAAAAGAAAAGGTTTAAATATTACCGCAGTTAAAAATAACATATTTCTTCATTGACATCGTGTATTATACAGTTTGAGCGAACTTTGAAATCCATTCAAGTTCCGCCAGTCCTTTTAGGAAAGTTAAAACTTTTGCAACAAGCACTTACTTGGTGCATTTTTTTACATTCTTGCGAACTTTTATACCACTGTTAGTCCGTGGAGTTAGTGCAAACATATTTCATTTCCGGATACCAGTCTGAAATTTTATGTGGGGCTTAAATTCACATAGGAGGAAAAAAAAACGCTGGGAGACACTTGATCGGAGGTCAAGGTCATTCCGTGATGACGTCATCAAAATGGCCGCTTTTACAGGTAAATACGTTCGTTTAACTGCTTAAATCTCCATCATAGATTGAAATATTGCAAAACTCAAACATATCATCTGAAAGCACTTTAAAAGAGCTATTTAGAAAGATTTAATTTTTCTTTCTGAGGTAGAGTTCTCACCTGTAATGACGTAATCAAAATGGCCGCTTTTACAGGTAAATACGTTTGTTTAACTCCCCCTAAAACTCCATCATAGATTCAAATACTGCAAAACTCAAATATATCATCTGAAAGCTCTTTAAAAGAGCTATCTAGAAAGATTTAATTTTTCTTTCTATTGTCAAAGGCCCACCTGTGATGACGTCATCAAAATGGCCGCTTTTACAGGTAACTACGTTTGTTTAACTCCCCTTAAAACTCCATCATAGATTCAAATATTGCAAAACTCAAACGTATCATCTGAAAGCCCTTTAAAAGAGCTATTTAGAAAAAATTAATTTTTCTTTCTGAGGTCAAGGGCCCACCTGTAATGACGTCATCAAAATGGCCGCTTTTAAATACGTTTGTTTAACTCCCCCTAAAACTCCATCATATATTTAAATATTTCAAAATTCAACTATATCATCTGAAAGCGCTTTAGAAGATCTATTTATAAAGATATCATTTTTCTTTCTGAAGTCAAGGGTTCACCTGTGATGACGTCATAAAAATGGTCGCTTTGGCAGGTAAATACGTTTGTTTAACTCCCCCTAAAACTCCATCATAGATTCAAATATTGCAAAACTCAAATACATCATCTGAAAACTCTTTAAAAGAGCTATTTAGAAAGATTTCTTATTTCTTTCTAAGGTCTAGGGCCCACCTGTGATGACGTCATCAATATGACCGCTTTTACAGGTAAATACGTTTGCTTAACTCCCCCTAAAACTCCATCATAGATTCAGATATTGCAAAACTCAACTATATCATCTGAAAGCTCTTTAAAAGAGCTATCTAGAAAAATTTAATTTTTCTTTCTAAGGTCAAGGGCCCACCTGTAATGACGTCATCAAAATGGCCGCTTTTACAGGTAAATACGTTTGTTTAACTCCCCCTAAAACTCCATCATAGATTCAGATATTGCAAAACTCAAATATATCATCTGAAAGCTCTTTAAAAGAGCTATTTAGAAAGATTTAATTTTTCTTTCTAAAGTCAAGGGCCCACCTGTGATGACGTCATCAAAATGGCCGCTTTTACAGGTAAATACGTTTGTTTAACTCCCCCTAAAACTCCATCATAGATTCAAATATTGCAAAACTCAAATGTATCATCTAAAAGCTCTTTAAAAGAGCTATCTAGAAAGATTTAATTTTTCTTTCTAATTTTAAGGGCCCACCTGTGATGACGTCATCAAAATGGCCGCTTTTATAGGTAAATACGTTCGTTTAACTCCCCCTAAAACTCCATCATAGATTCAATTATTGCAAAACTCAAATATATCATCTGAAAGCTCTTTAAAAGAGCTATTTAGAAAGATTTAATTTTTCTTTCTGAGGTCAAGGTCCCACCTGTAATGACGTCATCAAAATGGCCTCACATGACGTCATCACAGGTGGGCCCTTGACCTTAGAAAGAAAAATTAAATCTTTCTAGATAGCTCTTTTAAAGAGCTTTCAGATGATATATTTGAGTTTTGCAATATTTGAATCTATGATGGAGTTTTAGGGGGAGTTAAACAAACGTATTTACCTGTAAAAGCGGCCATTTTGATGACGTCAGTACAGGTGGGACCTTGACCTCAGAAAGAAAAATTAAATCTTTCTAAATAGCTCTTTTAAAGAGCTTTCAGATGATATATTTGAGTTTTGCAATATTTGAATCTATGATGGAGTTTTAAGCAGTTAATCGAACGTATTTACTTGTAAAAGCGGCCATTTTGATGACGTCATCACGGGTGAGCCCTTGACCTTAGAAAGAAAAATTAAATCTTTCTAGATAGCTCTTTTAAAGCGCTTTCAGATGATATAGTTGAGTTTTGCAATATTTAAATCTATGATGGAGTTTTAGGGGGAGTTAAACAAACGTATTTACCTGTAAAAGCGGCCATTTTGATGACGTCATTACAGGTGGGCCCTTGACCTCAGAAAAAAAAATTAAATATTTCTAAATAGCTCTTTTAAAGAGCTTTCAGATGATACATTTGAGTTTTGCAATATTTTAATCTATGATGGAGTTTTAAGCAATTAAACGAACGTATTACCTGTAAAAGCGGCCATCTTAATGACGTCATAACGGGAGTTCATGACCCCTGATCAAGTGTCTCCTGGCGGTTTTTTGCTCTTATATATGTACCTAAACTCTGTACCAAATTTCACACTGGTATCCGGAAGTGAAATATTTCGGCTGTTTTTGTCACTAACTCCACAGACTATGTTGGGGTTAATGCTAAGAAAGCAGCTGTCAAAAAAAAAATAGTCAATGATCCAATAAAACTTGCAGAAACTAATACTAAATAAATAAAAAAAGTGCATTGGTGAATTTAGTTTGTACTTTTATTTTAATAAAATTTAAGTGATAAAATTTAGAATTTTACGATTCAGCAAGATCTAAAATTAAGGTTGATTACGAAGCGAAGTAGTTTTCTTTTTTAACATTTTTAACTCATACCTAAAATATAATTGAGTGTATAACGTCCGATAACAGTCCAATTCCGAACTCGTTGCATGTTTTGACAAAGATTTTACACAACATTCTAGTTTTCAAGAAGGGCCTGAAGCAGTTTAAATTTGTTTTCTTCCCCAGTATTACATGCGTCGCTACAATAACACACCGATTATCGCAAGAACGGGTCATTCTGACAACTGATCACTGTCAATCAACGGGAATTTAAGAACTAAATGCAATTAAAAGTTTAAAGTTAACATAGCACATAAAATGTATAAAAGCAATTTTTAAACTAAAAGATTTTAAAATAGTTATAACATTAGAGCACAAGTGAGAGTTTAAAATTATTTGTAAACTAACGTTTAAAGAATTGAGAATATAGACAAGTTTAAGAATACATTGAAGGACTTGAAAAGGGGAATAATCGAATTTAAACCATAGTCTAAACTTTATTTTGACTTACGCAAACGTCGGAAGTCTCAAAGAAATAATAATACTCACCTTTGTTGTATTTGAACAGCCAAAAAATAGACTATTGCTAAAGTAAATCTCCCCGCTGTTCTTTATCAGGTCGATTTGTATTAGATTTGGTCGATTTGGAGGTACGATAGGATGCTATTCCACGGTGCAATTGAAGCATTTTTCTTTAAACAGTCCAAACTTGCACGAAATTTTTTAATGACACAAAATGTATTGCACGCATGCACTAACAGTTTCAGCCTATACTTATCTAGGAAAACATTACTTACGACTAAACTGCTCGATCTTGAGGGTCACGCATTTGGACGTAATTCTGATTTTAGGTCGATTTGCACTGGGTAAGTACCAATGTAAAGCGGTCTGACTGCATAGGCCCTAGCTCGGCTGCAACGAGGCTCCAAAGTTGCTATTTTAGGTCAAAAAAGCACCTGAAAGCTAGCGCTTTAAACTCTATTCTTGCTATTTGATTGATGTATGCGCCTACAGCGTACATTCAGACTATCGAATTAATCCCCACATCCTCTAATTTGTACGTTAAATAGGGTAAGAGCACCAGCAATCATAGATTTAAGAGATATTTTCCTGATCGTGGTTAACCTAGAACTTTCAGGTATCAATACAGCAACAAAAACAAGGTAAAACATTAGAATGTACTTTTCGGATAGTGATTCACCAACTTGTTTCAGAAATTACAAGAAAAATTATATTAAAATCCAAGCTGTTGCCAAGCCTAGTAAATGCTCCAGCAGAAGGCAAAAGAAATCCAGTGCTTGGCCACGTTGAACCCAATAGTCGGTCGCTTCAGTTTCATTGATCTTATGTGATATGGGTGATTGAATGTAAAGAAAAAAAAATAAATAAAGTGAAACTTACAGAGCAGCATTATACGTAGTATATCTGGTTCCATTTTTCGTGGTACCTCTGGTATTCGGCAGTGTAGTTGATCTTGTAGTGTACTTCTTGGTACACCATGCGCTTTACTTATTTTTCTGACTATTAACCTACCATTATTAACTTTAGGCAGTAGACTTAACACAGGATACTCTCTGGATATTGATGCAATTTTCGTTTTTATACTTCAGATGCGTAAAAAAGCTTTGTTTTAAAAATTGCTCTCGAAAACAAGTTTTTTCCTTCTGAATAACGTCTAAAAATACGTTTATGTCAAAAAGAAAATAATTTAAAACATCAAAAGAAGCTTCATTAGGGTATGGACATAAGTGACGCATTACTTTTTTTCCAACATGCTTTCCCCCCTCCATCCCTTTGTCTCAACGTTTCGCAATTCACGTTACACCTCCTCTCCACTGTCACACTTAATAGAAAAACATATTGTTATGTTTGCAAAATTCTTTTGTGTGAACTAAAATGTGAAAAGTTTCATTTCTTGTTCCCCCCCCCCCCCCGTGCCTCAAACAGCCATAGTTTAGCTAACTTCTATTGTCAAAGCGTGACATACTTTTAGGACGATCTCTAAAACATAAGCGGTTTAACTTTGTTTAGGGGAAATCATAAATAAGGGTGATTTTCTGAAAACTCGACATTTTCCATACAGAATCTGCCCGGGCATGTGTTTTTGAAACATTCGTATAATTATAATACTATTGCTCTGAAAACGAATCTATTACTTTGTTTCGAAAGAGGGTCAATTAAAGTTTGTTTTTCTGATAAATCATGATAGTGGGATAAATCATCTGATAAGTCTGATAAATCATGGGCAATTCCATGGTGTCGGACGTAAAAAATGAAGAAATATTTTTTAGTTTTAGTTCCATTTATCAAATATAAACTGAATAGAAATGATTAAGTAGGTATTCAAAATACTCGTTACATCATAATGAATAAAAAATCATGTTAGTTTTTTAAAATAGATCTCTTAAATAGAAATTAAGAAGATTTAAAGAGTTGGTGTCGGACGTAAACGCACAAATAGTAAAATTGGAGATTCACTCAAAATTTACTGAAACTCTGCGAATTGGCTTACATTTTAATTTCAAAAACAGCTAAGATCGATAGTATACTCATGATTAAAGCATATTTTACAGTTTTTTAATGATATTGTTTTGAATAAAATTAACTTGGAACTACTTTTACCTTGGTGTCGGACGTAAATTTGCGGTGTCGGACGTAAACTCTTCGAATTGGACCTAAACCGTTGTTCTTAAATGTAAATACATGTCAATGATTACAGTTTTAAATAAGAAAATTAGCTTAACTTTTATTCCTAGGCCACACGTAATATTTTTCAACATTTAAAAGGGTTCATCAAATTTAAACTGCCCCCTTTTTCTTGTTGGGATCGGAGGACGAATACGTTTATAATGTCCCATAATTTGCAAAATATTTTGTCCTCAGTTCTTGGCCATTTAAAATAGCCTTTAGAACTATGCATGACTGATACTACATTTTAATTTGCAATTTTTTTGGTGACACATCCAAGACAAAGCTTTGGCATCATGCGTTACCACAACCCAGTCATTGATGTTTACTGTATCATGATGTGCAGATTCTTCCATCCCGGAATTATCAGATTCTGACATAGGAAATATTGGTACTGTTCTTAATTTGCTATCACGTGATATGTCACCAATTTGAACTAGATTGTGTCCAACTGATTTAACAAAATGAGCAGATTTGATGTTCGGAATATGGACAACAGCTTTCCAGTGCAGACGCAAATGCTTTGTATCTATGTGTATATCTTTTGCTGGAATATACTTTACATGCATATTTGGATTTAAAAGTGCTGCAACTAGAGAAAATTGCTCCGCTTTTGTCAACCGGCTAGTGTTGCTTATTCTCATCGCGCTTGGAACCGTCCGCTACGGTGTTGTTGTGGTCGAGAGTTTAGGGAAAAATGTCCCACCGGTTGGACAAAAAGCGGAGCAATTGTTCTCTAGTTGCAGCACGTGTAATCCAAAATATGCTTGTAAAGTATATGCCAGCCATAAGATCAGTACCTCTAACATTGTGACTAATGGCATTTGGTCGGCACTGGAAAGCTGTCTGATCACATTTTCCGATATCTAAAATGCCTGTATTTGGTTAAATCTACGTGGGTATCTTGTGTGGCTTTGGCGGTGGACATTTCTGTGATAGCAAATTAGATACAGTACCATTATTTCCTATGTCAGAAATTGATAAATTCGGGCATGGAAGAATATGCTCACTCATGACGACAGATAAACGTTCAATGCGGGGTCTGTCTAGGTTGTAAAAGATATCGTATTTGACGCTTTCATTTATACTTTAGAGGCCAAAGCTTTTTCGTCTTTTGGAGTTGTGTTGTTGAGAAAGCTATAGCGCATCCTTTTATTGATGACAAGTTCTTGTTTTTTGGAGTGGTCAGTCAGGCATTGGGCTTTGGACTGTTGGGGTGTTAAATAATGGCACTTTAGTTCTACGGACATTTTTGTTGAGTGGCAAATTGTAGGGAGTCTTGTTTGATATACGTAGGCGTCCTACGTGCCTTTTGTATCCTATTTGAAACGCATTATGTGTTTATGGGACTATTGGCTGGTGTAAGTGGCAGAACTTTTGGATCACCGTAAAGGGTAAGGGTGCTATTAAAAATATTACGTTTATGTGGTCGACCCGTAAGGAATAATATAGGTTAATGCGTTGTGGGTCGCGATGTATTATTGACCGGTTGAACGATTGTTATTTTAAGATGGTGACGTCTCTAGGGGTGTTTTTTGGACAGGTGTTTGATTAACAGTGTCAAGGGGGGAGGGCGTGAATGTCGTAATTAGAATTTAAGGGTGTTCGGTTTATTCACGTTTAACTCCGAATTTCTAGTGTAGGGGTGCTCGGGGGGTAACACTATACTGTGAGTCTACCAGTGGGGTTTTCTTGTGTTGGGTGACGTGTGGAACATTGATTAATGTATTTTGTGATGGTTTGTTTTATTGGGTTGCAACAGGTTGAGGGGTTGTAAAGTGAGCGTAGGAGGTTGGGCGTTCTGGTCGGTGTGTTGTGTTTTTGGGGTTTGTGAGAAGTGGTGGAGAAGGTTGGGTGTGAGGTTTATGTATGTCTGTAAGAGGAGTGGATTGGTTTGTGGTTGTAATGTGTGTAAGGGGTTTTGGGTGGTAGGGTGGGTTGTTTAATCGTGGATCTAATCTGCGGCAATTTAGGGGTCGGGTGGGGGGGGTGACGGGGTACAGGAGTATTTCCTTCGCATCTGTTGTGCACAGTATTGTTAGGGTGCGTGAGGGGAGTTTGAATGGGCGGTCTTTGGATTAATGTTGTGGAGGGTAGGGGAATGCGCGTTATGGTTAATAAAGAGAGTGTAATTTTGGGGGGTGGTGATTGGGGGGGTTTTTGATAAGTTGATTGTGGGTAGAGTTGGGTGTGTGGATGGTGAGGGAGGTTGGTTGTGACGTTAGAGACGATTTGGGTGGAGTGGAAGGTTTTTAAGGTTGGGTAATTGATTAATGGGATCTTAAACGTTTAATAAAAGCATATGTTAGTTTATATTGTGCTGTTTCATAGTTTGGCTTAATACGTTGGTTTCAATCTTTTGTTGGATAGGCGAACGTATGGGATTAGTGAATATATATAAATGAGTAGTATGGTCGATATGTTTGGATGGGTCACATATAGCTGGGTGGATGGAGGTAGTTTTTTTGTAGATCTGTTTGTTTGTAATTTTCAGGGTTGTGTTGGTGGTAGTGAAGAATTAATTCAGTATGCTGGTGGTTAGCTGAATTAATATAATTTTTTATCGTGGTATGGACGTCACGTTCGGAGGCAGTTTATTAATTTCTAATAAGAATTATCTACATATAGTATTCTATTATTTTATTAGATTCGTTATGTTCTGTACTAGCAATAGTTTTTAATAATTATTACGATATGTTTTTCTAAAATATACTTATTGACAGTTCACAGGGTCTAGATTCATGTATGTATTGTTAATAATGATTCTTTTATGTATATAGATGTTATTCAAAGTTAATCTCCTGTAGGTGTTGAGTCTCACCGGATCATAGGTTGATAGTTTACGATGTATGGGTTCTAGTGATACCGTGGATCGTTTTTGTAGCTTGGGCATTATGACAGATGTGTGCGGATTAGGTTGGTGTGGGTGATTACAGATTATTCGATGGGACGTATTTTTTTGGTTTGTATATAATTGGACATCGGGATCAAAGAAAGTGGTATCGGTGCATACTGGGATAATTGGTCTCTTCATATTAGTTGGGGGGGCTTATAGCATGCTTAAATCTTCTGGAGGCTGTGCGATTAAATATGTGTTTTTAGAAAGTTGTTTGTATTTGAGGTATCATGATCCCCCCCCCCACCCCCCCCCCCCCCCCCCCCCCCCCACCGTTATTGTTAACGTGAACCGTGACGAAAAACGTTGAGATAGATGACATAGGGATTGGGTGTTGGGTGGGAGTTCTGCTTGTTGGATTTTTATTTTTTTTAAGGTATGGAAGTGGGCACAATTAGGTTGCCTTTCACTTGAATTGAAGGAATGGTCATGACGTAGATGGGTGTGTTATAATCCATTTGGGTCGGTGTTTTCTCGGGTCGTTGGGTGCGGGATGTGATTCTTATGGCTTTCGCAGTGGGGGTTGTTAAGGGTAGTTGATGGTGGATGTGCTGGGTTTATTGGTTTAGGAGTTGGAGGGGTGAGGGATAGGGTTGTATGAGTGGGGGGGTGGGGACGCTTGGGTTGGGAGTGTAGTGTTGATAGTGTAAGATATGTGTGATATTTTGGGCTGTGGCGGTTTATTCATTTGGTGAAGGGGTTTGATAGGATAGATGTTGTGAACGTGGTGGGGGTCGTAGGTAATGGTGCGTGTTTCCGGTGAATTGGTGGAACGGTTATGGGGGGGGTTTATTGTGCGTTTTGAGGGGCTGTTTATTTGTAGGAGGTGTTTTTGGGTTTTGTGTAGAGTGGGTGGGTTTGATGTTGGTAGTGGAGCTATATTATAAAGGATGGGTAGGTGTGAATGTGTTGTCATTGGTGTGCAGTGGGGTGAAAAGGTGGGGGTGGTTGGTCGTACGGTGAATATCAATGTTTATTTTTTGGGGTTTGTGTTTGGGTGAAGGTGGGGGGTTTGTGGCATTTGTTTACTATGGAGTGTTTATTTGTGTCTGGTTGGAGGGGTGGTAAGTGGGTGGGTATAGATGTTGGTTACTAATGGTGTTTAGTGTTGTGTTTTATAATGTTTTTTTGTTACTCCAACATGCGTCATGATAACTTAGTACCAAGAAGTAAACTACAAGATCAATACACTGCCGATCTAATACCAGTAGTAACCACGAAAAATGGAACCAGATATAACTAGTTTAATGCCTGCATCATGAATGTTTCACTTTTATTTATTTTTTTTTCTATTTCTATTCTATCACCATAACACATAAAGATCAATGAAACTGAAGCGACAACCGTCTTTGGGGGGCTACGGGGCCATTGATACGGGTGGGCGGGGGTAACCGGAGACGTCTGCTGGAAGCATTTACTAGGCTTGGCAAACAGCTTGGATTGTAATATGTATTTTGCTATGTGTATATTTCGGATTATTAAGAGTGGTTACAAAGGGATTCACTAATCCATCGAAAAGTACATTTAATGTTTTTCCTTGTTTTTGTTGCGTGTTTTGATTCAACCCTGTATGTTCTAGGTTAACCCTCGACTCAGGAAATAATTTCTCTTTTTTCTTACATGATTGATGGTGCTCTTACCCCTATTTAACGTACAAATCTAGAGGATGGGCGGGATTTATTCGATAAGGTAATATAGAATGTACGCTGTAGGGCGCAAAAATCAATACAATAGCATGTAACTAGTGTTTTTTCTATGCGCTAGCCTGTCAGGTGCGCTTTTGTTGACCAGTAAATTTTTGCAAACTTTGTGAGCCTAGATTATATTGTAAAGGCTGGTGTTGTCACTTGATGTAAGGGACGTGGCAGTGACCCTGTCAGTAAGGCAGTATGGGGGTAGGTACCCATGGGCATTATGAGTCTGGGGGTAAGGGTAGTATAAGTATTGTGGTGAGTTTTATGGGTTAGGGTGTTGAGAGTGTGTTTGTAGGAGATGTATTGGTGACGTTTGCGATGGGGTGTGTAGGTGTGTAACACTTTGGGCAACCGTGACCTCATGATCAGAAGCAGTTTAGTCGTAAGTAATGTTTGCCTAGATAAGTCTATAGGCTGAAATGTTAGTGCGTGCCAACTCTTTTTCATATTTCTTGTATTTACGTCATTTAATCAATAGTATTTATATATTTCGTGCTATAGTTTTTTGGTACTAATTACTGATGCATTTTAAAGAAAAATGCTTCACAAAAATTTATGGTATCGCTCGTATCCGAATGGATCGCTAAAAATTAGCATCCAGATGATAAAGTAACAGCGCGGAGTGAGAAATTTTTACTTTCAGCATTAAATAGTCTATTTTTTTGGTACAATCATAAAGTAACTATGAGTTATTTGAGAATTCCGTGTTGCTTATTTGTTAGTTCATAGTTGTCCCAATATGTATACCCACCCCCCCCCCCCCCCCCCACCCCACCCCCCCCCCCCTCCCCCCCCCCCCCCCCCCCCCCCCACCGCTCCGCCCCCCCCCCCCCCCCACAACCCCCCCCCCCCCCCCCCCCCCCCCCCCCCCCACCCCACCCCGCCCCCCCCCCCCCCCCATTAAAGTTTTATGATGTGTGTTGTGGTATATGTATGTTGTTTTGTTTCTTTGTTTGGTGGGTAGTCAGTTGGAGGGGTTTGGCGAAGGCATGAGGTAAACGTTACTGTTTGCAGGGTGACATTTGGGTACATTTAGTATTGGAAGCAGCCATTTCTGGTCGATAAAAGTTTTAGTTTTCTACAAGGGAGCGTGGAGATTTGGAGGCTTTTCACGTATATATAGTTTACAAACATAATTTTATACTCTCACTTGTGCTCTCAATGTTAAATAACTACTTTTAAATATTTCTTTAATCAAGTTTTATTAAATAATTAAGATTAATAGAGCTATTATATATTATATTTATATGATAATTACTCATTTTTTTATATGGTATAGTGATACTTTGGTTATACTCAATTGTAAACTATCATTTACATATGCATTTTAATTAGTTCTCCTATTAAATTTACTACCGATTCATAACAACAAATTACATTTATTATCATCTATCAATTTATTTTCGAAAAATTGCAGTGATCTGACTTGTACAGATTGTAATAGATTGAAATCGATCTTATTAACACAAATATTATAATGCTTACGGAGTAATTTAGCGATGAATATTTTTTTTCGATATGTATCTAGTATACATATAATCAGTAAAGAGAATTAATCATTTTGGTGGAAGTAATTCATGGTGTTAGATGTTGTGGAGTCTTATCGGTTATCACTAAGTTGGTTTTTTATTAAGTTGTCAGTTAAATTGTATAAACTAAATCCTGGGTGTGGAGATGTTAAGTATGAGTTTATATAAGGTACCTGATTTTTTAATTTTGTAAAATATAAAAATAACCAAGTATATATATGAAAAACGGCGTTTATAACCTTTAATGTGTGAAATATTTTTTGTTTTTTTTGCTCTTCCTTCGTTTGGTATTTCAGTATGCTTAGATAATAAGTCAATTGATGTATAGATATTTCATATGTGGATCTGATATGAGTTAATTTAAATTTCTTTTTTAGTCCACAAGTTGTTGATGTATGTTATTGATGCATATAGTGAAATCTGTGTTAAAGAAAATATTGATATATAAAATATGAGACTATATTTTCTAATATTGATATATATATAGATGTATTGTGTGTATAATCATATATTAAAGTATATCTCTATATAGATGTTTTTTTATGATAGTCTATAAAATGTTATGTGTTGAGGTATATAACTAGATACGGTTGCGGTTATATACGGAATTATATATGTTTTGCTGTAGATAAGAGACAATGTGGTATCTTTTTCCGTTTGATTATTATAAATTATATAACAGGTATGAGATTACTCTATCCTTTTTATACCCCCTATATAAATACATTCCTCAAAAATTACTTGATTAAAACATGTTGTATATTATATATATATTATTCAAAAAAATTACTTATAGAAAGTTATTCATATAATCCTTGTATGTATGTCAATGAAGATCTCTTCATATTTCGTGTAAGATCATCTATTACAACTATGACAAAAAAAAACTACTGATAATTTTAGATCCTTGCATATAATAATTAACCAAAACATTATCACATCTACCATATACAGAAATCAGTATAATACATAACAACAACTAGTAATTATGACGTCTAAATCAATTAGATTTTTTATTAAATGTCTTGAAATTAATATTATATCTCTGAGGAATCAAAATTTGATTTATTGAATTTATATAGTATAGTGATATATTATAAGATTAGTGTATATGTACAACAAAGAAAATATAGATATATTTTATATAATGTTCAACAAAAAATTCTGATATATAACTAGTTCAACCAAATATTTATGCACTTTTTTTATATATTATAATCATGTATTTAAGTGTTTTTATTATAAAAGGCTTATTAGTTTCTCTGCTTAGTTTTTTAATTTGGATATAACATTATTATATATATTATATATAGATATATATACATATACACATATAATATATAAGATTTCATAGATTATAGATACGTGTTATCTATTTGAGGACTCAGACCTTATTTGGGTTTTGGTATGGTAATTATTTCATAATGTGAGACTCCTATTTGTTTCGTAGGATGGTATCGTTAAATAGAGTTGTGGTGGTTCTCTTGTGGAGTTCTAGATAGTTGTAAATCTAACATATTTGTTCCCCCCCCACCAACCACAACCCCCCCCCCCACACAAACAAACACTTGCTGTGTGTTTTTAGTGACCTATGTGGTACTAAACTGACTACGATAATTCGTTTCTTTCTTTCGGTGTTATGTGGGTTTTCATATATTTTGATTAAATTAATTATTTATTGTTAATTAAGTTTGTATGGGCTGGATTTTGTTGCTTATCCGACTCAGATTGTGTGTGTGTGTGTGTTTTTGTTTTGTGTGAGTAGTTTAAATTGAGCAATAAACACCATGTGTGTGAGAGTATTGGTGTTTCTTGTTTCAGCTTCAGTATGGGTTTTAGGCTCTTCTAGAATATATGACAGGGGGGGGCACGTGCCCCCGTGCCCCTCCCGCTGGATCCGCCACTGCTTCTTACCCTCTTCTCCATACAAACATTTGTTTTGCTTCAGTTGTACCTATGCTGAGAGAGAACGATGCTTTCACCTAATTTTAAAAGTTCCATTATGAAATTTATATTTCATAGCTAAAAATTAGGTTTGAAAATTTCAATTTAAAATAACTTGTATAGAAGATAAATAACTTTCTTTTTTATGATAGTTCAGTTCTTTTAACAGATTTTCATGGAAATTCAGCGATAAAATATTTCAACGATCTCAACTTTTTAAAAATAATTTAGTTTAAATAATTTCAAAAATTACTCAACTAAGAGAAGATTATTATTTCAACACTTAAAAGATAAAACAGAATATTTTCGCAGCTAAATATTTCTTAGTCATTTGAAATATATTTCCAATTTAGAATTAAAATATTTATAAACTATTATAAATAATATTATAGTTATTATTTTTGAACGTTTTCATATTGAAATTCTTATTCTCTTCTTCTTCGCTCCGTGCTACTATTAATGGTAAAGATACACAACGTTATCAAATACTTTTTTTGCATCTTTTTAAATATTATTTAATAATATTATAAGCTTAATACGTTTTAATTTTAATATAATATAACAGAAAAGTAAAATTTACCAGATTTATTTCGTTCAGCTCCGAAATTATTTAAAGTTGACTCGACAACTTGTGGTGGTGGTGGTGAACCGGTGGATGACGCTGTGCTTAATAAAAAGATTCGCTTGTCCGGATAGTAGATCTTTCTCTTGTCGTTCCCCCAAAAGATTTTTTTCTTAACACGTGGACACATTAGTCCCCCGCTCAAGTATCCGAAGCCCCTTTTTCCCACGAGTGAGTATGGGTGGTCAGAGAGGGATTTTTTAGTGTCCATTGTGTGCAGCTGGACGGTGTCTTCTTTCCTCGTTTAGAAGAGTGGGAGCAATAAAAGAGGGTGGCGTTATCTGGGACAGAATCCTGAATAGTCTGTGGAGTTAGCGACAAAAACAGCCGAAATATTTCACTTCCGGATACCAGTGTGAAATTTGGTACAGAGCTTAGGTACATATATAAGAACAAAAAACCGCCGGGAGACACTTGATCAGGGGCCATGAGCTCCCGTTATGACGTCATCAAGATGGCCGCTTTTACAAGTAATACGTTCGTTTAATTGCTTAAAACTCCATCATAGATTAAAATATTGCAAAACTCAAATGTATCATCTGAAAGCTCTTTAAAAGAGCTATTTAGAAATATTTAATTTTTCTTTCTGAGGTCAAGGGCCCACTTGTAATGACGTCATCAAAATGGCCGCTTTTACAGGTAAATAAGTTTGTTTAACTCCCCCTAAAAATCCATCATAGATTTAAATATTGCAAAACTCAACTAATCATCTGAAAGCACTTTAAAAGAGCTATCTAGAAAGATTTAATTTTTCTTTCTGAGGTCAAGGGCTCACCCGTGATGACGTCATCAAAATGGCCGCTTTTACAAGTAAATACGTTCGTTTAACTGCTTAAAACTCCATCATAGATTCAAATATTGCAAAACTCAAATATATCATCTGAAAGCTCTTTAAAAGAGCTATTTAGAAAGATTTAATTTTTCTTTCTGAGATCAAGGTCCCACCTGTACTGACGTCATCAAAATGGCCGCTTTTACAGGTAAATACGTTTGTTTAACTCCCCCTAAAACTTTATCATAGATTCAAATATTGCAAAACTCGAATATATCATCTAAAAGCTCTTTAAAAGAGCTATCTAGAAATATTTAATTTTTCTTTCTAAGGTCAAGGGCCCACCTGTGATGACGTCATGTGAGGCCATTTTGATGACGTCATTACAGGTGGGACCTTGACCTCAGAAAGAAAAATTAAATCTTTCTAAATAGCTCTTTTAAAGAGCTTTCAGATGATATATTTGAGTTTTGCAATAATTGAATCTATGATGGAGTTTTAGGGGGAGTTAAACGAACGTATTTACCTGTAAAAGCGGCCATTTTGATGACGTCATCACAGGTGGGCCCTTAAAATTAGAAAGAAAAATTAAATCTTTCTAGATAGCTCTTTTAAAGAGCTTTTAGATGATATATTTGAGTTTTGCAATATTTGAATCTATGATGGAGTTTTAGGGGGAGTTAAACAAACGTATTTACCTGTAAAAGCGGCCATTTTGATGACGTCATCACAGGTGGGCCCTTGACCTTAGAAAGAAAAATTAAATCTTTCTAAATAGCTCTTTTAAAGAGCTTTCAGATGATATATATGAGTTTTGTAATATTTGAATCTATGATGGAGTTTTAGGGGGAGTTAAACGAACGTATTTACCTGTAAAAGCGGCCATTTTGATGACGTCATCACAGGTGGGCCCTTAAAATTAGAAAGAAAAATTAAATCTTTCTAGATAGCTCTTTTAAAAAGCTTTTAGATGATATATTTGAGTTTTGCAATATTTGAATCTATGATGGAGTTTTAGGGGGAGTTAAACAAACGTATTTACCTGTAAAAGCGGCCATTTTGATTGCGTCATCACAGGTGGGTCCTTGAACTTAAAAAAAATAAATAAATCTTTCTAAATAGCTCTTTTAAAGAGTTTTCAGATGATGTATTTGAGTTTTGCAATATTTGAATCTATGATGGAGTTTTAAGCAGTTAAACGAACGTATTTACCTGCAAAAGCGACCATTTTGATGACGTCATCACGGGTGAACCCTTGACCTCAGAAAGAAAAATTATATCTTTATAAATAGATCTTTTAAAGCGCTTTCAGATGATATAGTTGAGTTTTGAAATATTTAAATATATGATGGAGTTTTAGGGGGAGTTAAACAAACGTATTTACCTGTAAAAGCGGCCATTTTGATGACGTCATTACAGGTGGGCCCTTGACCTCAGAAAGAATAATTAATTTTTTATAAATAGCTCTTTTAAAGGGCTTTCAGATGATACGTTTAAGTTTTGCAATATTTGAATCTATGATGGAGTTTTAAGGGGAGTTAAACAAACGTAGTTACCTGTAAAAGCGGCCATTTTTAATGACGTCATCACAGGTGGGCCTTTGACCTTAGAAAGAAAAATTAAATCTTTTTAAATAGCTCTTTTAAAGAGCTTTCAGATGATACATTTGAGTTTTGCAATATTTGAATCTATGATGGAGTTTTAGGGGGAGTTAAACAAACCTATTTACTTGTAAAAGCGGCCATTTTGATGACGTCATTACAGGTGAGAACTCTACCTCAGAAATAAAAATTAAATCTTTCTAAATAGCTCTTTTAAAGTGCTTTCAGATGATATATTTGAGTTTTGCAATATTTCAATCTATGATGGAGTTTTAAGCAGTTAAACGAACGTATTTACCTGTAAAAGCGGCCATTTCGATGACGTCATCACGGAATGACCTTGACCTCCGATCAAGTGTCTCCCGGCGTTTTTTTGACCTCCTATGTGAATTTAAGCCCCACATAAAATTTCAGACTGGTATCCGGAAATGAAATATGTTTGCACTAACTCCACGGACTAGAAGAAGTATTTGAAATGGGAAAAGTGCACAAAAGGAAATTTATTTCCTAGATAGCAAGCTGTCATGTTTCCTTTTTTAAGCCACGTTCTCAAATGAGCTAATTCTAATATAATTTGTTTTTACAAAAGAAGATATCCACACTTTTCTAATGCTGTAATATATACACTGAAGTGACAAAAGTCATGGGATAGCAATATGCAAATTTTCAGATGGCAGTAGCATCGCATAGAACAGGTATAAATGCGAGTGCTTTTACAGAGCTTTCATTTCTGTTCAAGTTATTCATGTGAAGAGGTTTTAACGTGATGATGACCGCACGACGTGAATTAACAGACTTTGAACGCGGAATGTTAGTTGGAGCTAGACGCATGGGTCATGCCATTTCGGAAATCGTTAGAGAATTCAACATTCCCAGATCCACTGTGTCAAGAGTGTGCCGAGAGTATGAAATTTCAGGCATAACATCCCACCATGGACAGCGCAGTGGTCGACCGCCTGCACTTAAAGATCGAGACCGGCGACGTCTGCAAAGAGTCGTAAATTCTAACAGACAAGCAACACTGCGTCAAATCACCGTAGAAATCAATGTGGGACGTACAATGGACGTGTCTGCTAGAACTGTGAGGAGAAATTTGGATTTCTTGGGCTATTCCAGCAGAAGACCGACTCGAGTGCCTTTACTGACAGAACGACATCGCTTGCAGCGACTCTCGTGGGCACGTGAGCATATCGGTTGGTCCCTAGATGAATGGAAAACCGTGGCCTGGTCCGATGAGTCACGATTTCAGCTGGTAAGAGCCGATGGTAGGGTTCGAGTGTGGCGCAGACCCCACGAAGCCATGGACCCAAACTGTCAGCAAGGCACTGTTCAAGCTGGTGGTGGCTCCGTAATGGTGTGGGCTGTTTTTTCATGGCATGGACTTGGTCCTCTAGTGCGACTGGACCGAACATTGACTGGAAATGCTTATGTGCAGCTACTTGGAGATCACTTGCAGCCATTCATGGACTTCATGTACCCAAACAACGATGGGATTTTTATGGATGACAATGCGCCATGTCACCGGGCCACAACTGTTCGCAATTGGTTTGAAGAAAATTCTGGACAATTCCAACGAATGATTTGGCCACCTAGATCGCCCGACATGAATCCCATTGAGCATTTATGGGACACCATCGAGAGGTCTGTTCGTGCCCAAAATCCTGCCCCATCAACGCTTTCACAATTATGGACGTCTATCGAGACAGCATGGCTCAATATTCCTGCAGAAGACTTCCAACGACTTGTTGAGTCCATGCCACGTCGAGTTGTTGCACTTCGCCGGGCAAAAGGAGGGCCGACACGATATTAAGAGGTATCCCATGACTTTTGTCACTTCAGTGTATATTCGGTTATTCAGCGTTGTAATATATCGAATGAAAATATTGATGGGGGAGGGGGACTTTTTGTTTTGTTCAAGACTACAAACCCCATGATCTATTTATTATTTCCAATGCCCCGTCGAGCAGGTGTGTGGCCAGAAAAAGAGAAAGTGTCAATTGTTGAATGGAGGGATTGGATCTTCTTTTTCAACGTTTTAACGGGTTTTGTTACTAGGAGAAAAATAAATGCTCGGATAACGGTGGCATAAAACGCAAAACGCCCACTGTAGGAAACTGATTAATTCACAGATGGTTCATCAAGTGCAATATAGAAGAAAGTTTTAATAATTTTAGTTCGGGCTGTAATTCTAATTTATTTTTGATACAGAAATGATAGATCTCTGACCTTTTTTTTTTTTCTCAAATATAAGAATCCCAAAATATTGAGAGGGACTTTTGCTCAGTTCAAAATATTGGGGGGGACATGTCCCCCTCGTCCCCCCCGCTAACGACGCCCGTGGTTGGGTATGAAATTTCTTTCCTATTTTTCAAATTGAAACCTTGCACTGAAGAAAAACAAAATCAATACTCATCACTGTGATCTTTAGGCTCTCTCTAAATCATGGGTACTTAAAAACGAAATGATTTCTTCTTAGCTTGAAACCATTGTCTCAGTTCTTCCGAACACATTGAACACACTATATGGGGAGCCCAATATTTATCTTGGTCCCATAGTTTAACATCAAAGTATGCAAGATATACCTTCTTAGTAAAATTAGAAATGTTCCTTTGTTGCTTCTTGACCATATAAGACCCACAAATATAACAGAAACAGTTAAGAGAATTGACGCGTCCTCTAGTAGCAATTTCTTCAAAAGAGCACAGAACTGTTTGATCTGTATGCCACAGTGACTATAGCTCCACACTGAGTCACTGACTGCAATCAAGGTCACGGCCAAGGATCCAGCTTCTGGTTCACTAAGGGGTCATTTTCAGAAAGGAAGGGGTCACAGTGCAATTTTTGTACTAAAATGGGGGTACTTGGCGGTTTTTTTGAACTATAAGTCCAAAAAATGCAATTTTAGACTACATTTTGCAGTTTAAGGGAGTGGTCATGACCCCCCCCCCCCTTCTGCTTCCAAGCCTGGTCACGGTTCACTACTTTCTTTACAATAACCCCAATAGAAATGGGGAGGGAGCAGACTGACTGGTCTTATTACAGTTGGAAATGGATTTTTCCATTTTAGATTTATTGTCTTATTCAAATAAATAAATAAAAACTTTTTTGCAAATAACATGCTCGCATTGTTTTGAACATGTTCATGAAAACTATTATACAGACTAAATTTAACGCTTATATAGGCTATATTATTGAAATATCTTACGCATATTCAACCTGAAAACTCTAAAAATTAGCAAATTTTACTTGAAATTTGTGACTTATCTGAGGGTGATGGAATTTTTTCACTATTTTTTCCGTAATCAGCACAGAAAATACTGTTGAAACCACTAGTTAAATATGCAACAATTTTTTCATCGCAGACCTGTGTTATTGTACCTTTTGAACACCCTCATTTGCATCTATACTTAAAAGAAGTTTAGCTAGTATTAAAAATAAAATAATATAAACTTATGAGAACTAATTCATTTTTTAATGAAGAATAGTAACTTCTAAGTAGCTAGATTAGTATCAGCTGAAAATCTTATATGTTTTTATGTACATATTTAAATGTTTATATTAAATAAATTAAGTCTTAACTTCAAGTATAATTTTGTGCTTTTGATATTTGTTCAAAATATAAAATTGTACTAAAAATGTAGTTTTGGACAGGACGGTTTAAACCGTGGTTTTTACCGTTGTGTCCAAAACCTTGCCAACCCTGACCAGCAGCAGTTCAAGGACGTAGCCAAGAAGAGGGTCCAAGGGGTCTGGACCCCTATTCTCTTAACAAGAGTAATAAAAAATATAACCTTAAGTGTATTCTCATCAATCTTCAGTTTTCTCCCTTCTGAGTCAGTTCACAACTTGAGAAGCTCCAAGGGAGTTAAGTAATTTTGCAAAAATAACCAATTTTTTATACTTTTCTAGCAGAATTTTATAAAGGCATTGCATAATCGTTTTCTTTTCGACAATGTCAAATTTTGCCCAAATTAGCGTCATTTATGGCAAATTTAGATCTACTTCTAATTAAAATCATTTACCATGCAAAAACGATGCATGGGAGGACCCTTGTTAGTTTACATGTTAATTTAATAAAATGCCAATAATTTACTACACCAAATAAAATTTTTTTTAATTTTTTGAGTTAGTTGTTGTTTTCATAATTAGTTTTATTTGGATTAAGAGTAACTAAAAATTATTTCTTCTGATTTAGTGTTGGTGCAAACTTTAGACCCTTAAAAAAAGAACCCATGATCTTCATCGGGGTCTGAAAATTGACCAGAACCAGCCTAGCTGAGCCCAGAGCTTGTATCAGTATTTGTAATAAAGAATGCTGCAAAATGTGCTTATAAACAAATATAATAGAAACATTTGTATTGAACTATAACTAAAAAAAAGCACAACATACTTACAGGTGATGCAATTCGTTCCATATTCTCAAAGAAATATTGAACACTGTCACTCTACAAATATAAACAAATAACGTTAATATTCTCAGTACATTACATACTCAGTACAGTACATACTCAGTACTCATATACATTAAGAAAATGCAAACATTAATAGACAAGCAAAGTCTAAAATGAAAAAAAAAAATATTACAATGAATCCATTTACACAGGTAGTTCTCAAAAGGTGGGAGGGGTATTTCACGGTGTTTGTGACGTAGGGGTGTCCGTAACAAAACTTTTTATAAGTTTAAAACTTTTACATATATTGAAAAAGTACATTATAAAGTATATGAATATCAGATTGTTTTCATAGTTCACTTTATATGATGTTTGTAATTGCACTCAGAACATTGAAAATGCAATTTTCACTGTTACGGACTTTACATTGAATTTTTCTTTAAATCTGGCTTAAACCGATTTTTAAGCAAAAACTGGTACTTAAGACAGATAAAGTAAAGGCTCACCTCTAATATAGCTAACAATTTTAATCAAAAAGTGCATTCTATAAAAAATTATGGATTGTGAAAATGATGACTGTAGAGTCCGTAATAACAATTGGAATAAAAGTTTAGTTTTTAAAGCAAAAAATTAATGTAGAGTCCGTAACAGAGAAAGTTGTATTTTCAATGTTCTGAGTGCAATAACAAACATACTATAAAGTGAACTATGAAAACAATATGATATTCATATACTTTAGAATGTACTTTTTCAATATATATAAAAATTTTAAACTTTTAAAAAGTTTTTCCACGGACACCACTATGTCACAAATACCGTGAAATGCCCCGGGAACAAAACAAGTTAATTTTAAGCAATTTAAAAACATTTCAAACTTAAGTTCAATTTTGTTTTTGTTACACAGTATGTTACCTTTAGAATATAATGTATAGGCTGGAGGCAATAGCTGTCTCCAGCTTGGTAACTTAATATTCCAGGCTGATGAGTATCAACAAGCCCGAAATTGCAGTCAATGGGCGGAATGACCATGTTGGCGGTGTATTGCATGTCTTTCTGCTTTAGCCCTGGCTTAGGGGCAGTAATTTACAGATATATATGTTGAAAAACTATTTATTAAAGAAAAGCTGTTAAGATGCTTACTTATTGTCATAATTTGAAAGTGTTTTATCCAAAATATCAGTAAAATAAGAGAGAATCATGTTTGAAATGTTGCAGAGTTATGAGCTGTTAATAAGCTAAGTTATGCAATCAATGTATTAGTTATTCTCAGAAATAAAAGTTAATTAGAGACACTTTTCCCCTTAGTCATGAAAATTTTCCCTGCAGAAGGATTAGGGGTTAATAAAAACCTAAAAGACAAAGACTTTCATTACTTTGTATTAACATAGGAGTTTGAAAAGTTCCATAGACAGTCAAGGGAGGCCTGTTTATGCAAGGAGACTTAATTGTAAATTTTATTTAAGGTATAAAAACAGGCTTATACACTCATACCTTCTGCCTTAATTTTTTCTAGACTTAAAAAAAAAGAAATTTTGCTAACATAAACATAATTTAACCCTTTACGTCCCAAATAAAGTTAGCAAATTTTGAAAATCAGTCGAGCCTAAGGCCCCCTAAGAAAACTGTTTCTGATTGCAGGTAACCATCTCTCAGCGAAGTACAAGGAGTGGTACTTAAAAGCTTCAGCATGATTCCAGCCATATAGGATTCATAATACTAAATTATTATAAGTGGGACTTCTGAGTCCTGTTGGCGCATACAGGGTTAAAGCCCCTAAATTTTAAATAAGCATTGAAATGCAAAATACTCAGGATTTTCAAAAATTCCTAAAATTTTTGAGGAGGTACGATGGCTAAGGAAAAACTCCCAGGAATATTCTCATTTAAAAATTCCTTTGGGTATATTTCTGACTCACCTTACTATACTAGACTATCTATAATACTGAATTAATGGAAAGAATTATTGGTGTAAATCGCAATGCAATTTAGGCATTTCACATTGTATTTCAGAAAAAGGTCTTTGTTTCAAACATACTGTATAAAAAAATATGAAAACACTTTAAAACAATTAAAATTGATTTTGAGGATAGATGAGCAGGGCAGTATGCACTATGCACTAGGGGATTCACATTTGGTGGAACATTACAATCAACTTCTTGGGCCTCTTTGTTCAACACAAAACATTTATGTGCAGATTTCTATCCCTTTTGGGACCCTTGTGAAAAGGTTACCAGACGTCCCGGATTTCAAGGAACTGTCCCGCGTCCCGGATAACATTGATACGGGAAGCCTTAAGTCCAATATTCTAGGTAGAAGCAACATTTTACAAAACGAGACATTATTTTGAGAAAAAATAAAGTAAAACAAAAAATGAAATATAGTGATAAGAAAATTGATTGAATTATAATATTTTTTTGTTCTGAAGTGCAATGTTAGTCTTATGTTCAGTTAGAGCAGAGATTATTGTGACAATTCATTCAACAAAGGTGTAGTTCATTTTAAGTGCTGTAGCTCCTTGTAAATGATTTTACTGTGCTTTATTATTTAAAGCCCTTCTTAAATACATCCTTATTAAAGAAATGTAAGTGTTCAGCTATTATTAGTCACTGGATAGTTATCTTTTGAAATGTGCTTAGCTTTCCTCTTAAACTAAAAGATGGAACAAAATGTAATTCCATTTAGCAAACAAATACGTATTTTAAAAATATCTAAATACAGTTTTTACAATGGACCACAAATATAACTTGCAATGAGTTTTATGCTTCAGGTGCTTTTTCGAAGGATTTGAGTTCAAAATTTCTGATAATTATAATCTAGCTACTTACTAATTGAAATTCTCTCCTCCTTAAATAAGCAGTTTTAATGCCTTTGTCTTGCCATAGTTCTTTTACAGATGGAGCGTAATGAAGAAAAGCATTTTTGTCCAAAAAAGAATTTTCATACTGCATAACACGTTCACCAAAGTGTTGGCGAGACGGGTCTTGCCAAGGAATTTCAAGTTTATCTCTAGCATCTACTAAAACTTTCATTCCTCGTACAACGTTCTGATAAATTGTTATCCTATATTCAGCAATAGTTTCGTCATCAAAAGTCAAACCGTGTATAATTCTCATCTGTTTAAGAAATGTGCTTTTACCACTTTCACCAGCCCCCAATAATAATAACTTTACTAACTTTCGACGAGCTCGTTTGTCTAGTTCTAACATTTTGTCAATTTTTCTACTACGCTGATATTGTTCTATTTCATCAGGCCCGTATTTTACTCGCTCAAAACACGAACACCCAAAGCAGACACTGGCCATCCTGGCCATCTTTGACAACACAGAGTTGAGTTGATTCAGATCACTCACCACTTTCTGCGAAATGAAAGGAGAGGTACACGCTGAACCCGTATTCATCGAGTTTGTACTTGTAATTAAAACATATGATGAGTTTAGGAAGCAAAACTCAAACCATTACTCATTATATGCCTTGTATTTGTACTTTAGTAACGCTAGTCAAATCAAATGGATTTATCTTTTACTCAGTGAAAATTCCCTTTCTCTAAATTTTAGCGGTGACCGCTTAGCTTTGTTTACCTTTAAAGTTAGGGACGGTGCTGCTGTAAACTTATATAATGAAATATAACTAAAAATGCTTTCATTTACAAGAAAATTGTTACCACTTCGTCGAGTAAACTATGAAATTCTCAGTTCAAGAAATAGCTATATTGTTCTGTATGTTTTAGGCGAATTTTATCATAATATTTTCTTCTTTGCAATTAAAAAATTCCCTTCAAAAGTTTTGCAAGATCCATACTGCATTGAAAATCACTGTTGAAAAATGACTGAAAGTTTTCACTCCATTTAATTTTATCCGTTTTTTTCTCCACCAGCTCCCCCTCCTTTTTAAAAAAAAATGTTCACCTTTCCAATCAAAAATAATCTTACTATTTCGGCTCGGATTATGGGGCTCTGACAGTTTGTTTTCTGCTGTGCTTTTATTTTTTTACCTAATTTATGTCGCTCCAAACTTCAGTCAAATAGATTGTGCTCGAATATAGCTACCTGTTAACCTAGCTAAAGCACCTATATAGACAGCTAACACATCAAGCTTAAGTTCAACTACTTTGGACAATTTATTTGCTTTTACTTTAAATTTTTCATTGTTACAGGGCAAAGTTCCATTGCATTGCCAAGGTTTGCCAAATTCACGCGCTGCTAATAATCGCTCACCAAGAAAAATTATCAAATGGGTATAACTTGCTAGAACAAACAACCACTCAAACCATTAGTGTATGACTCAAATATGCCCTGCATCCAAAGTGGTCAAACTTAAACTGATGCATCTGCTTGTCTAAATAGGGTGCTTAGGGGTTTTAGAATAAGAAATTTATTAACAAAATTTGAGTATACTTCTGGCCAAATATTAGTTGCAGAAATAAATAATGAAAATTGTGGCAAGTTTTGCACGTTTGAAAGCACTGAATTTGCTTATTTGTTTTTCCACTTCTTTTCCTTACGAAATGACTCTTATATTCTGTTGAGTTTCGAAAACTGAATTTCGTCTGGCTGAGAGTTCTTTGAAATGTTTAAAACTCAGATTTCTGGCCAATAGAAAAATCTTAGTGATTCTTACTTTTACACATTATCTCATTGAAATCTTGTAATAGTGTTTTCTGTAATTTACACATTGATCAATTATTTTTCTGTTTATTTATATTTTTGTTGGAGTTTGTTTTCTTTTAAGTACCGTAAAGTCGGGTTACTTGGACCCTAAGGGGTTACTTGAGCCCATTACAGTAAAATGATAAAATCTAGGTTTGGTACTTATTAGTTGAAGACTTGCATGTAGTTCCTCATTTCTCCTCTAGGTAGAAGCACTCTGCAGTCTCTAATGCTAGTACCAAACCCAGATTTTATCATTTTACTGTGGGCTCAAGTAACCTCCTTGTGGGTCCAAGTAACCCGACTTTACGGTAACATTTATTCTTAATTCACTTGTGTTTAAACTTTAATACATGCCTCCAGTTCAGTTACTACCTATACCTGACTGATGAGTGCTAACAAGCACGAAACTGCAATCTCTCGATATTTTAACCAAGCTCGCAGTGTCGCAGTAACTATTTGTAAAAATAAAAAAAACTTTGAAAGTATCATTATTGATTATATTTTTTGCTACAAGAAAAATATAATATAGGCAAATTTATGACTGGTAGATTTCCATTTAATATCGGAAAGTGCAGTAATAGATTGATAAATTTGTTTCAATTTCATTTAATACGCTTTATTAATTCTGTTGTTAATTACTGTTAATTTTTTAATGTGTTTAAAAATAATTTTAACTTTAAATATTTTTGACCTAAAGGGGTCTATAACTAAATTTAAAGTTTATTTTAATTTGAAAAATTATTAAATGCTCGACATTTATATTGCTTTTCCAGTTAGTGTCAAATTCTGCATTTGTAAGTCAACTTCTTTTCTAACACAATTGACGTTACTAAAGGTTTTCAAAGGCAAAGCACTAAATGAGATTCTTGTTTTTTTTTTATAATAAAAAGGTGTTTTAAGTTTGCTCTCATCAATACAGATGTTATTTTTATATTTGGGGAATATGTAGCTTACCTGAGATTCCACCAGATACCGCAGAAAATAACCCACTGTTACGAACATCTGCTCTTCCTGCCTTCAGCCAGTTAAATAGTGAGAAATGTGTCAATGCAGTAGGGAAGTTAATGATTCAATATGAAGCCGGGATTCATAATTTAGACCAAAAACTGGATGGTAAGAAATTTCATTTAATTTTTTATTACTAGGTATTAAAGACGTATTTCATTGAATCATTGCATAGGATTTTTCTGTGAACTATTATTCAATATGCAAACCTTCAAATGTAGTCCTTAAAAGTTTTATTATTAAAATTTTTTTAATAAGTTTCATGAAGCGCTTAATCTTTTCATTTTGTGTCCTTTTGAAAATTGTATGAAAATTAAATTTTTTATTAAAAGTTGAAAATAAAATTCCCTTTGGTTGAATGAATGGTAGATTGAAAATCTTAAAACAAATATAGTCTATTTGTAAGAAAAGCAGTCGAAAACTTTGTACAATGAATGAAGTTAAAAATGCAAGACAACGTGTCTACAAGTACAAATAAAAGGATTAAAAAGAGTTAGAAAACTCTTTTTAATCCTTTTACTTGTACTTGTAGACACGTTGACTTGCATTTTTAACTTCAAATACAGTCTATGCTCGATATAACGACCATCCCCCTCCCTTTTAAACGAGTGGTTGCTTATAAGGTCTTTATAATGAGTGGTTGCTATAAAATGTAGAACATAGAGTATATATTGGGAAAACAGTTGGGGTTTTTCCCACCCGTCCTTATATTGGGATAATCTTTATAACAAGTGGTCGTTATAAAGAACGTCCTCCACTGTATCTGCGCTCATCTTTTTTATTATATCTTTGTATTATCTTATTGATCATATTGCAGTCAGATTTCGTTAAAACAAATTCCAAGGTGCCAATAAAACCAGTTTGTTTAAACCATAGTTCATCTTATCCAAAGAAAAGAAACACTACAAAGCATAGGGCAGGGTTTGGAAATGTAGTTTGTCTTAGCAGTATTAGGTTTTAAGTGTGTTTGTGAATCAAAGAGAGGTTTGACTGTATCCTTTAATTTGGATTAATTATTATGTGAATAAAAACCTGATTGAATTCAAACTTTTCTAATTTATTTGTTATGTGCTTTCCACTTATCCATTACTGATATCAATAGTGATGTTTGACATCCGGTTTTGAGTGTTAAAAATTGTCAATAGGATATCTAAGAACCTTTTCCTCAATAACTCTTTTTCTTTTATCATAAAGCCTTAGGATTTTTACCTAACACAAGAGGAGTAGTGGGCTGTAAAAATTGTGTACTCTATTCCTTAGTAACAATGAAAATTTATAACTTTGTAAATGCTAATTTTCAAAAAATTGCACTTACCTGTTTTGGTAAGGTATGGAATCCCGTTTTAAACGATTTGGATCTGAACTCATGAATATATAGATGTCTGACAAAAAGCATGTTTTTGATCAGTCTTAATGTTTGTAAATGTTTGTGATCAATTTTTTCTTGAATTATTTTTGAGTAACAGAATTTTTTATGCCTGAATTGAATGCTATGTCTAAAAATATTTTTTCATGCACATAAATTTTCCAGCTTTACTCATTATTATCTTTTCCTATGTTTTATTTATAATGTTTTACATTTGGAACCAAAACATTAAAAACATTTTGCTGTCATAGTTTTCATATTGTAAAAAACAAAATATAGCCTTTTCTAAAATAGCTTTATCTTTTGTTCAAAGTTTCCGAGTTGGGCACAGTTAACTCGGCCTTTCATCCTCTGAGTGTGTAAATAAAATGAGTATCTAACTGGCTTGGGAACTAAACCCTGGGGTTTCTGTATTCGGTGGACCACCTAACCGGAGCATCTGCATTGCACCCCAGAGCCTTGGGTCAGGGAGACTGAGATGAGCACAGTATGCCTTGGCCCCCATGGGCTGTTGTGCCATTGAGTTTAGTTTAATTTGCCAACTACTAATTATAACAAGTCAATATAAAGTACTCAAAGAGTGAGACGATAACTTATCGGCTTTGATATTATAGCCACTGTGTTTAGTTTTAGTTTTTTCAAAATAATTAAAGTTTTTTATTGAAAAGAGAAAAAAATTCAGAGCTGCCAAGTGCCCCTTATCAGTTTGATTTCCTCCCTCCCTCCTCCCATACGACTTATACTACTCCAATTCGGACCTGAGGCTTTAGTTTGCAATTATGCTGACATGGCTTCTTGTCGGATTACCCAGAGTCTTAACTCTAAACTTTAATAATTTGATAAGAGTATTAAGAATTGTCATTGGGACTTGGCAACAATTTTCTAATGTTTGCATTCAACCTTACATGAATTGCACATCCTTTTTTAGTTTTTGTTCTTCCACTTGATTCTTTATTTGAATGCATGCAAGAATTGAAGGGTGTAAAAACTGTCTGGTTTCAAATAGCAAAAGATTGGACAAAACAAAATAAATATGTATAAAAAAAAAAAAAAAAGGATACACAATTGCAAAATGATTCAGTGTGTGTGTGTGGCTCTGAGAATATTTGTTTCCTGTAAAATAATTTCAATTGACAGTTATTTTTTGAAGTGATTTCAGAGATCATGATTTTGAAACTTTTCAGACAAAGAGGTTCAGATTAATGTACAGAATGTGATACTACCATTAGACAGACTTACAGCTCCTTTTGATTTTGCTTGGGGAGCTTTCAAATTGCTCTATACAGTTCGTCGAAACCAAAGCATTGCTGATTCTTACATGAAGGTACCTTTATTTTTATTTATACACTGGTGTGCAAAAATTAAGAATAATACAATTTTCTCAGAATAACGTTGCATAAAAACTTTCTAAATTAATGCAAATAATACCATAAGATTCTTAAGATGTTAGAACATGGGTAATATATCATGCCTCAAAAAAAAGAAACAACAAGTGTATACATAAACTCCATTGAAAAAATAGTTTAGAGCCCAGTGCCGCTAAAAGCCTATACATTCATGAAGCAGACATTCAGCAAGAAATATTCTGTCTTTAGTAGAGGATATAAACTCTCCGGACTGCTATGTAGGTTTTACATAGTTTGCTGATGTTAAATATAATGTCAATGAGTTGTTAAAGCTTTACTATCTTAAGACCCATGACTTTTATATCTTTTATATCTTAAGACCCGTGAAAAGGAACTGAAGACCCATAGCACCTCCAAATAAATGCATCTAAGAATGGAGAATGTCATTATAATTGTGAATCCCTGTGATTTAATCTCTTTCAAAGATGCGAAGGTCTGTAAGACTACCGATCAGGGTACTTTTTATAGGGAGAACTCTGGGATCTTTTAAACAGGTAATTTTTGGCTGCGTTGGAGGTATTATTGCATATTTCCTGCTCTCTCCATATGTGTATGTCAGAATAGCTACTCAAACTAAGTTTACTCTGATCCGAAAACAATACCAGACCCAAGGAATATATGTCTAGTTTTGGATTTTCGAATACTATATAAATGACATTCTGTGGTAAGCAGGCATCAAAGTTACTGGTGACAGGGAAAAACGTCCTCGACAAAACGTCCCTGGAAAAAACGCCCCGGAAGAAACGTCCCCGAAAAAATGCCCCCTAGGAAAAAACGTCCCCGGAAAAAACGTCTCCGAGGAAAAAACATCCCCTGGGAAAAAACGTCCCCAAAAAAAAACGTCTCATAGGAAAAGACATCCCCGATGAAAAAGCATTCTGTATGAACATAATCGAGATTTTTTAAAAAAAGTCAGTTTTTACCATTTCCAGTGATGAATAGAAATTTTTGCAGCATTTGTTTAAATATTTTTTTTCAATAAAGGATTTTAGTATGGCTATTTTCTCACATTCTAGCTACTTAGAAGCGTTTGTCGCAGGAAACTAATGGATTTTTTTTTGTTTGGTATTTTTTGATATTATAAAACAGTATTGGATATTAAATACAATTGCATGTTTTCTCAGGTTTGAAAAAAATGAGTAAAAAAATCATTTTAACTTGCTGAAAAATTGTTAGGAAATATGTTTCAGGAATGCGTTTAGTTCAAATAAATGGAAAATATATAAAAAAATAAAATGTTTTTTTTTTTTTTTGGAGACGAAAATTGCGAGGTCTATCTGTCGCTCCAATTGAAAACAGCAGTTGCACGAATGTGCATAAAAACAAGTAAATTTATGAACACTTTTTGAAACAGTTGATAAAATATAACATTTCTTTGTTTCCCTCTAAATTATACATCTGTTGTAATGAATTAAAATAAAAGATAGCAAATAAACTATTTACAGAATTCAAGTTAGAAACAATTTTTAAAATTATAAATAAAGTATTTCTCCCGCTTTTCATTCGAATTACTTTTATTTTGATTAAAAAAATTAAATTGCACACAGAAAATGATTTAAAAAAATATTTGCAAGTCAATTTTTTCCTAGGGGACATTTTCTAAGAGGGACGTTATTTCTGAGGAAACGTTTTTTCCTAGGGGACATTTTTTTCTAGGAGACGTTTTTTCCAGGGACGTTTTTCCTAGGGGACGTTTTTTCCGGGGACGTTTTGTCGGGAACTGTCTTTCCGGGGACTTTTTGCTGGGGACGTTATTTCCTAGAGTCAAGTTACTCATTGTACAGGTTATCAAAAAAACAGACCACCACTGTGCTGTCTCCGAATCTTAGTAAGATGCAATATCAGTCACTCAATAGTCCATTGTATGTGTTTTACTATTTCTCCCGCTGCCTGCTGCCAGTTCCTTTTTGCCTGCAGGGCAATGTATTGGTCGTCTGCTTCCCTGTTTTCTTATGGACGACCATTGCAAACCATTGGACAGCTACTCTCACAGTTAGAAATATTCTCCAAAGCCAAGAGCTATTTGCCACAGTACTAAAAGAAAATAAATGTTGCAAAGAAAAAAATCTGTACCTGTGTTTTGGGATTACAAGGAACCTTTTTTTCAGTGTACACATATGTAAGCTAAGAAATATAATAAATACATCCCATACTTATGCCTTTATTGGATGACTTAACATCCATAAGCTCAGACCATTTTGTATTGAAAAGAGGTTCCTTGCAATTAACGTTGCAACATCCGGTATATTGATAATTCTAAAATAAACTCATCAACATAAAGCTTTTAAAAAATAGTTTCTTCTGTTACAAAATTGCTGTGTGATTTTGTAAGATATTTGAGCAAAAGCAGTACTGATAAAGTATTTTTAACATAATATTTAGAAAGAGACAACAACTCCCCCCTAGTACTTTTAGCTGAGAAATAAACTGTACCGTATTACCCCGCATTAGCTGGAAATAAGTGAGTTTGACCAGCATGCCAGAAAATTCGAATTTTCGGGAAAATAGTTCAAGGTTCATTCTGCAAATTAAAGAAAAAAAAAGACCAAAAACATTTAAGTAGTTAATTATGAATATAAATGTTCGAAGTTAAATTATAAATGATATAAAATATATATTTGTTATTAATGTTGGTCATTCATTATTGATATAGTTATATGGCAACAAGAGAATTGACTCAGAAGCAATCATAATAATTATGATTCTTTCATAATGTATTGTGAAAAATTATTTTAAATTCTTATTTATTCATTGAATAGCTGCATACATTGTTTTATATAATTGATAAATATTTTTATCTAACTACTATAAATGTTTGCTTAGTTTTAGTTTTTTAATGTTTCATAATTAAACAGATTTTCTTATCAAAATAATCAATGGGGGGGGGGGGCGCTAATGTGGGGTAATATGGTATGTCAATAAGGTTTGCAGCAATCTGATGCTTAAACATTTGATACTTTTAAAGGACAAAGTAGCTATTTAACATTTTAAATTCTGCATGTTTTTCTGCTCTTTATTTTAGTTTTTTAACTTATATTTTTCTTCTGTTTTCAGCTCCATCCGAGAATAATAAAAGCAAAGCGAGAGAAGTATCTAAGTCCTGCTATATACAAAGCATTTAAGGTTTGATTTTTTTCCCATGTATTAGTTTCTAAACTGGTGATGTGATATCATTGTCATTGTTAGTTTCCACTGGCAAGTTTGAGAAAGCAATTGCGGTATTTTCGGTTAGATAAGTCGCACCACCGTCAGGGTTGTCATTTCGTCCACTTTTTTGTAAAATGTCCGGGACGCCGGAAGAAATGGACGAAATGGACAAAATTGGACGAAATGGACAAAATGGAAGAAATGAAAGAAAAAACATTTTTTTCATATGTTTGATGTATAAAAATGTTATGATATACAATTAGTATCTCTCTTGCATTACCCATTTTTCAAAATAGAATGATGGTATCATACAAAAAAAAAAAAAAAAATGGCAATTAACCCATTGATTTTCAACTAATTTTATTTGAAAGAAATAAAATTTAACATAGTGAAAAAATCATTGAGTGTAATTACATTATTGTAGAGTAGACAAATAGAAAAAAAAAAGTTTTTCTTTAATAAATATATTTTTAAAAAGAAATTAAAGAGTATTCTATTACCTTAGATATTTATTAACACAATACAATCCCTTAAAAAGTAAACTTTATATGATATTTTCTCATAAATTCCATATTTAAATTTTGTTTGAATTAAATACACATATAAATGTATATCATTTGTATAGTGTTCACATTTTTTTGAAAAAAGGGCAGGGTAAATTTCCTAAAGAGGGCACTTTTCAAGAAAAAAAAGGGGCACTTTTTTGCAAGGCACTCGGGCATACATGGGCATATCGCCATTTTGGGAGATAAATTGGAGGTGTTGAAATTCAGAGTTGTAAAAAAATTAATTAAGGGTCTTTGCTTCTTTAATGCGGAAAAACATCAGTCGGAACGACAGGCCGTCTTTTGGAGGATCAGGGCCGGTGATCAATTGCCCCCCCCCCCTCCTGGTTTTGGAAAATTAATGGGCTTGGCTTTTGTTGGTTTTTGGTATAATTTTCATTGAATATATACTCTTTTGCCCCCCTGCAAAATTCGAAATGAGTCTTGCCTCAGGAAAAAGGGGCGAATAACAGGGAAATAAAGATTAAGGGATCTCACAATAGTTAGTGTTTAACCTTTTCCTACCTATATTCATGAAGAAAAAGAACTATGAAATGGTAAAAAATCATCTTTATTCATATGCCAGGGGTCTGGCTAGAGGAAATTCGGGTCCGTTAACGGACCCTTCACAGAAATACGATCAAGCAAAACGAACCCTTCACAAAAATACGATCAAGCAGAATAAATCTTTAATGTAAAATGTAGCACTTTTTTGTTTTCTTTTAAAGAAATTACCAGCACAAAAAGGGTAGTTGTTTTGATTTAATAGTTCTGCTTGTTTGTTTTATCATATGCAAATCATAAATCAAAATGGCTTGCTGCGATGTTGCTGCTATAGATTTCCCTGGAAATGCAGAGTAAGGATTTTTCTCCCAGCTCTTGACTTAAACAAAAAGGAAATAATAATAATAATTGCAGTTATCTGCGAAATGAACTTAAAACTGCAAACAGATTGCTAAGGTTGGAGACAAAATGAGATTGCTTCTGGTAGTGATCAGCTATTTAAAATTATAGCTACTAAAAAAAAAAAAATCTGACGTCTTTGGTGCGATGTTTTGACCTTATTTTGGCAGAAAATTATCTGTTTTTTTTTTCTTTTTTAAGCGCACAAGGGTGTGCATAAAAAAATTAAAAAAAGGTGGTGTTTTGGTTATATTCAGGAATTAATGCATTTTTTAGTCTGTTAATATTTGAGGTCCGGTAGTGTGTTTTGCTACGTCTCCCTACCGTATATTTTCTCCGAATTTTTGGCGAATATGTCTGTGATTACTAATGACATTCATCATGTAAACCCGATGAAATGTAATTCTAAAATTATTTGACTTTAATAAATTGTTTATTTACAGTTTTTTTTTTTTTTTTTCCATTTTGAAAAATGCGCTCTCTTCATCCGATATGAAAATCGAAATTTACTTATTTTTCAAGCTAATTACTCTTTACTAGGAGGCAAATAAATGAAAATTCGCTTTATTTTTTGTTCAGATCATTATTTTAAATTTTTTAAAGCAAAATTAACTAGTCTTTTATGAATTCGCTAAATGGATTGTTTCATTTTATTTTGCATTAATTGTGTTAACAGACATTAATAATATGTTTGCCAATGACCTTTAAAATGCAATTGTACAAAACTTTTGCCGAAATAAATTCGTTTATATTCCGTTTTCATCCTTTTGATGTCATCACTTTAAAAACTGCAATCTCTTTGCATCCGCTATAGGAATAAGATTTTTCGCATTTTTGACATTTAATACGCTTTTTTTAAGAGGAAAATAAATGAAATTTATTTTTATTTTTTATTAAATTAAAAAAAATTGCTGTTTTTTTTTTTTTTTTTTTTTTTTTTTTTTTTTTTTTTTTTTTTCAAAATTGTTTGATTTTTCCCAAAATTATTTAGTTTTTCACAAAAAACGGACCCTGTGAAAAATCCTGGACAGACCCCTGTATGCTCATTGTGTTTTTTTTTTTTTCATAGATGTTTGTGAGAAAGGTTGAATATTTTAAAGTCAAAGTTGTAAAAAATCAACCATTAACCAACCTGTTAATGAGCGAATCCAAATGAAAACAAATAAAAAAAATTGCTGAGAGGATAGGAAGTAGGGTTGCAGCAGAAACCAATCAGAGCAGGACAGGGTTACTATAAGTTGCAGTTATCGCCAAAATGTAAGAACGTTTTAAATATTTATGATATTAAAACACTTTTCAAATCAATGTTATTATCACTGATTTATGTTACTTAAAACCAGCGTTTAAGCTATGGCTTGGATAAATTTTCGAGGGAGAACTCCCCACTCGAACGTCACTTGCTAAATTCCAACAAGATGACGTCGTGCGATCACTCTCTCTCCGATCCAACGTCATTTTCATTTGTACTTGTTGCAGAAAAAAAAAAGATGAACACCACATGAATCAGTAAAAGAGAAAGGATGATCAAAAAAACTTTCAATTGGACTTGTTTGTAAAATATAAGGGAGAACAGCAAGCGAAGCATTTCGCTATAATCAAGCATATTGTTATTCAAAAAGAAGTGCACCAGACTACGACACACCACATGGACATGGAACAAAAATTGCTTTTTCTTGAACAGGTGCAATGTGTGTCGGGGGGGGGGGGGCTGAGTCACCCCATTCCCCGCCCTCCTCTCACCTCCTCCATATTAAAAGACATTCGATTGGGAGCGAAAGTGCTGACTTCATAATTTTCAGTTTCTTTCGGACATCGTCCCCCCCCCCCCCGGAAAGGGCAAGGCTCATCATTATAATTTTTCTGGTAGAGCAGGGCGCGTTTCAGGGGGAGGAAGGCGGGCAGGGCGCATCCGCACTTTTAAAAAAACGGGCAGGGTGCCGCGCCCTTTGAAAAACGCATAACATGAACGCTACATTTGTATTTGAAAATACATTAGATGCTACAAGAAATATTGGTTTAATTTTGATTCATTTGGTCATTTTACGTTATATTTTTTGAGGATTTAATGAATGTTGCCCCATTGTAAAATATTTATGTACACAGCATTGTTTTATGGATATATTAATGTTTTTATAGGAACATATTTCATTTCATGGCAAAAATTTCTTTCTCAAATCTTTTAAAATTTTTATTTCTACTTTTATATTTTATATACACTTTTATTATTGGCAATGAAACTCTTACACAACAAATAAACATCTTAAACTTATTTACTGCTAATGTGTGCTTTCATAAGCATTAAATCTTATCGTTAACATTAATTTATTTTATACAGATACTTTTTTTTATAATATCTGTTTATTAAATATTTGTTTGTATGCATAATTATATGTGCTAATTTTGACAATAAAACTATTACCTCATTGAAAAAAATTAATATTTTAAAACTCTACTTTTAAACTTTGGATTTTTTAATCAAGAACTGTCATTTTCTTTAAAGTGGACAAAATGGACAAAATGCTATTTTGTCCGGGGCGGTTTTTTCCAGGTTTTTTCCGGCGGTTTTTTCCACCCCGGACAAAATCAAACAACCCTGACCACCGTATACGCTGCACTTCGCGAAATTCCAGAGAAAAAAAATGCGTTTCATCAGATACGCCGCAGCATCCGCGTATAAGCCATAAAACTTAGTCAAAAATTTAATCTGCAAGAACCTATGATGCAGTATACTCGTATAGACATCGTTAAAAAACAATGACAAAGAATTAGTAACATTGATTTGAAAATAGTGTTTCAATATCATAGATAATTAAAACGTTGCAACATTTTGGCGATAACTGCAACTTATAGTAACCCTGTCCTACTCTCTGGTAGTCTCTACAGCAACCTTACTTCCCATTACCTCAGCAACAGGCGGCCTACAGGTGGGTGATTTTGTTTTTCCTTTGGAGTTATTGTTAATGTTTTTTTCCCTTAATTTATTCCCTTCTTTACCTCTGGCGATTTTGATTTTTTATTTGTTTTTCGTTTGGATTCGTTTTTTGATATGTTGGTTATTGATGTTTTTTTTTTCTTAATTTATTCCCCTTCGTTATCAGATCTAGGAAAATAAAATAGAACTGTTCAAGGGCGTTGCAATGGCTTTCAGCTTTCGATGTCAGACTCTAATTTGCTTTGTTTTAGGAAAAAATAAACATAGCATGTACTTTAAAAAAACAAAAAAAAAGGACAAAAAAAAAACTTTTACATGGTATAAGCCGCCATGGCGTATAAGCCGCAGGAGTTAAAATTCAGCTTTTAAACACGTATAAGCCGCGGCTTATCTACCCGAAAATACGGTATTCATCTTTTATATCTTTAAAAAACTTAATACCTCATATTTTAGTTATCCTGTCATTTTTAAATTTGAACCTCAGCAATCTTTATCAACAGCAGAACTTGGAGACAAAAAGCAGTTTTCCACATATCAGCAAACATATAGTCCTTCAAGCCTTTTGAGATATGTAGCCCATGCAAAACTATTTGTAATTGGTAAGTTTTCTAGGTATTCGATCCACTCACGGAAACTATGGGGAACAGATATTGTTGAACGGTGAAAAAGATTTGAGTTGTACTTTCGAGGAATTGATAACAGTTATTTTCATCTGTTTATTATACTGTCCTAATGTTTAAATAATTTTGACTGAGGAAAAAAAAAACCACTTCAACGTATTTGAATGATAGTTATTGAAAGATAAATCTTCATTCTTAAAAGTATGCATAAACTTACCACTGGTATAATAATTAAAATTAGCATAATTGCAGCAAATTGTTTTACAATATCAATGTAAAAAAACATCCTGTCTACTCTTTGCATTTGTTCCAATTGCTTTTTTTTAATAACTTCATAAAAACCACTGTACCTCGAAACCTTCTTATCTCGAATTTTTCTTTTTCCCAGTGAAACTCAAAATGAACAGGTTTGACTAAATTCAGTTTGATTACAAATAAAGTAATAATAGCAAATTGATGCAGCATTATTTTTTGGCACTGAAAAAGTCGATACATGCAATGCGTTTCAATTCGTGTATGCGATTATTAGTATAAACTGATTTTGATTTCTATTTCTTCCGATTGTAATGAGTTTTCACATGAATTCAAATTTGCTTCAAATTTATAAATGTTTAAATCTTGCTGTATAATGACAAATCAGTTACTTTATAGGAACTAAAGTCAAATGAAAAACAATTGACCGAACCAGTGCGTAGGATCATTGATAAGCATATTCTGGAATCACAATTATCAGGAATGGACTTGTCCGATAAAGCCTATGATCATTTCCAAACCATTGTTCGTAAACTTGATGAGGGAAGAGGAAAATATAAGTAAGTTCTTTATTTGAGCATATACCTCTGAGAAAGTTAAGAAATTTTTGTTTTTTTCTACCTTATATCCTTAAACGAGAAATTCTTGTATATATTTCCGATCTCGAAAACGACTCTAATTATTTTGTTAAAATTTTGTATTTAGATAAAGTTTGGTTTTTGAGTTCATCTACATCGGCGTTTTTTCTGTAAAAACGCGGGTTTTCACCCCCCCCCCCCCACCGTTTTTTTGTGCCTACATTAAAAGTTTGAAGAGCTTTCTTCCACCATTTTCATTATGATAACTATTATTGTTACTGTTTCATAGCAACCACGTTTTATTATAACAATGGGTTTCATATTAAATCACATCAGCCGTTATCATCGAAACTCAAAATCGGAGTTTCGATGGTAACGCATCAGCGTAAATTTAAATTTTTATGGTATTTAGCAAATGAGTTTTGGCAACATGTTAGAATTGTTATTGTTTTTAAACAGATCGATTAAAATAAAGCTATTGTGGTGTAATTTTACTGTGTGCATCATTTAAATAAGGTTGTGTTTTTTAAACTAAATTGCGGCTGTTTTAAATGCGTAATTGCAACCAACAGCTTAAAAATGCTTTTTAAGTTCATCTAAATAAGTTTTAAACTTTAGAAAAAGCATGATTTTACAAAGCTCTTTTTTTTTTAACCGAGCGAGGCTCGGTTGTCAGGTACTTCTTTTAAAAGTAGAATGTAATTAAACCTGAAAATTCAAATTTTTCATTAGTCACCAGTGTTTGTTAGACACTTTTAGTTTAGTAATCATTTATTAGTATGTGTGACATAACTTTCTTTTGTTTTTCAGATATAATTTAGTGCAGGCAACATCATCTTTTTCTCATGATTTACAGTTTGATGACATTAAAAATTTTCCAAAAGAAGTGCTGAAGTATTTTGCTGCTGACCCGTAAGTTTTCCCTCTTGTTTTAAAATCTTCTTTTTTAAGAACTGACAGGTACATTTCTTAAAACTTCTCTATGATTTTGTTTAACCTGTCACTATATTAACATGATTTAGAAGATTTAAAGTAGCTGAGTGAAATTTTTATATTATTTTCTGGATAAAGTAATGCAATTCAAGAACTGATTGTTAAATTCAAATGCTAAAATTGTAATTTTCACAGGCACAGGTTATTGTAGCAAAAGCAAATGTCTATATTTATAAAAAGTGATCATTAACTTATGACCATTAACTTATATAACATTACTCAGGTTCGCTATTTTATAAAGTATTAAAATAATTTTTTTTGTGTATGCTTATTTTAAGAACATTAAAGAAAAAGATTAAATTTATGAATTAATGATGCACATTCATATGGAAAATTAAATTGAAATAAAAATTCCAACTTAAAAATCAACAACATATTATGAAGTATCAATGCTTTTGCTTTGATTAACAGACTCACACATTTATATAGTGCCTAACCTATAATTTAAAATATTTAACAAATATTTGAATGTGATTGTCAACCCTAATAACATTTGCACATGTATGTACTAGGGATCTATAACATGTAAAATTTATACATTTTAAGCATGGCCATTTTCTTAATACATAAAACCTTCATACTTTCTACTACTTCAAACATTTTGCTTTCCCAGTTTTTTTTTTTTTTTTTTTTCGATGCTGAAATATGCATTGAATAATTCAAAGTGCCTATGTTTCCTGTTAAGGATGCCATTGTAAATAAGAATTTTATTTTGAAAAAGCAAAGCAGAATAAGGGATTAACCTTTATCATGATGATGTGAAAAGTATGTTAAATCATGAACCAAAATCTCAGATAGTACTGTTAAGCTCATTAAATTCCTTTGTTATAATTAGTGATTCAAGTGTTACTATATATTTTAAAGAAAAATCTGGGTCTGATTTGAAGTTTTTTTTCTTTTTCTTAGCACCAATGTTGCTCGTGGTCCATGGACCCTAACCCTTGAACCTCATGTTTATAACTGTTTCATGGAACATTGCGATAATAGACTTCTAAGATGGAATACCTGGTTCGCTAATCACATAAGAGCTACATCAACTTCAGATGAACTGAATAACAGCTTAACAATTGAAGAAATAAGGCATCAAAGGTAATTAATACAGCGCTTCAAGCAGAAATGCTCTATTTTGAATGTTTCTCATGTATGTTCCTTGATTTGTCTATAAAAAAGGGAAACTGGATCAGCACTCCTGGACGACATATGATAATGCAAGAATGCATTTCAAGCTGCTAGTACTAGACTATATTGATCAGTTTTCAGTAACATAGGGACATTTTGATTATTTGGAATCTGGTGCAGTCATCGATTTTTTGGTGATAGATATTTTATTTCGAAAACCCCGCACTCTCTTTTGATTTATAGTAACCCTGTTCTGCTTCATATTTCCCATTTCTTTTTCCCCACGCAAAATCATACTATAAGTTCTGCACATAAGATAGTATTGCTCAATTTATTTATGAACTTAGAATGCTAAGAGTAAACCATATAAAATGGCTCTATTTATTTATTTATTTATTTTGAAAAATAGGTTTTTTTAAGTTTGTCCTCTGAGATCCCAAAATGTTGTTTAACCCTTGAAGGATTTTTCTGTCTAGTATTGTTCCATATAAAATTGTTACTGCAAGAGAAACTATCTCCTAGGAAGTTTAAATATTGACTGGATCGTCATTTTAACCAGTCTCTAAGCTCAAAAAAATTTTTTAGTACAAATGTGGTACTTGCCAAGGCTTAGAGGTTGATACAGATGTTGTGGATGCAATCAAGAATAAGGCAAGGAATCGGAGGAACAAAAGTGAAATACCTTCTTGACTCATGGATAGGGTTTTACATATAAGTATTTTTTCTTATTTATCCTTCCATAGAGCTCTTTGTCAGTATATCATACACAAAAAGATAATGTTTTGCTCAGCAATAATGGTTGCTTGAGCCCTTTGATTTATTAAACTACTTTTTCATTATTGTGTTTTTTTGGTAGATCAAATATTAAAATTTAGTTCAGTTTATCAAACAATTTTTATGAAATTTATACAAAAAGCTTTAATATATTTATTAATTTGCTCTGTTTTAGGACTAATTTAGCAAAGCTACTGGGCTTTGATACTTACGCACAGCTGTCAATGAAAACCAAAATGGCTGGCAGTGTTGAAAACGTAATGGAACTTATTACAACGTGAGTTCTGTTGAATTTCTTTAAAATTTCTGATTTAAAAAGTTTTCTTTTTCAATTCTGTTGTATATTTAATTGAGTTGTAATTGAATTATAAATGTATACTTAAAAAAAGAGCATCATACTATTTTTTTCCCCAGGTTGCATGTAAAAAGTAAAGATGCCACATTAAAAGAAATAGAAACGCTTGAAGAATTTGCAAGCAAAAATGGATTCCCAGATAAGCTTCAACCATGGGATATACCTTTCTGGCAAAGACTGCACAAAGAAGAACTTTTTAAGTGAGATCAAGTTATCAGTCTTTACATAACAAGTGTAAATTCAGCCTAGTTTCTCTTCTGCTTTTGTTCACTTTTCAAAGTCTATTAAATTCATTTTTAAAATTAGTGCCTAATTATAAATGAGATCATTTTCTGCTTAAATGATTTCAGAATATTAACACTTAACCATAAGTCTTTTATTTTTATAAAATTTTAAAATAGAACACTGCTATTTAATTTATAGTGTAACTACATCAGAACTTAAATTGTCTATTAAATTTTAAACAATATCATTTTTTTAGTTGTAAGGTATTTCTGTGTAAGCTTTCTAAAAGTAAATTTAATTCAGAATTATTTTGATATTTCTTTCCTATTTCTTTAATTGGGTGTGAGCTCAACATACAACAATACTATTTATTAATAGAGTAAAATAATCAACTTTGTTAAATCCATGAACATTTAAGAGAAGATTGTGAAATAAAACTTTTAACTTTTATCTCATAAATGTTAGCATCATAACTTAAAAATTGATTACTTTTAATTGTAGTCTTGATTATCTATACTTTTTTACTTTACACTTACTGAGATTATTTGTTGCAATGATTAAAAATATCCATTCATTTTGCTTTGATGAATAACAACAAATATTTTTACTGAAAAATTAATAAATTGAAAAAGTGTTGTAGTTATTTTCAAGCAGAAGTATTATTTTGTCTGGTTGTTTTGAAAATACGGTAATTTCTCCCTTGTATATTACCATAAGAGACTGATAAAAACAGACAAATTAATAAGAAATCCTTCTAAATGATCTTTATTTTAAATCAACTTAATTTTATAAACAAATAGAAAGAATGAAAGTATAGGTTCATTTTAATGAATTAATTTGTTGATGGAAATACTGTTAACGAAGAAAAGATGAAATTAAAAAAAAAAAAAACCTACATGCTTTACAAATTATGAAATTACTTCAAAGGTAAAGCTTGTTTTGTTTTTGTAAATTATTTTAAATGTCTTTTTCCATCTCATTCAGATATTTATGCAATAAAATATGCTCCTGCGTAAGTGAGAGATAATTGTAGCTTAAAATTTGCATTTATGTCACCTACCATTTTTGCAGCCAATGTTACTTGAAATTGAGAGTTGTTATTATTTGCGTTTCTTGTTGTCAAATAAATTTTTCATTGGATTTTTACAAATATTCTAGCACAATATGAATTATTATTACTTTTATTGTAACTAAATTTGCTTTTCATTGATTATTGTTCATAACTCAGTTTTTCATTCGCTTTTGATATTTATCCAAAAAAGAAATGCCAAAGCATTTATTTATTCTTGAAATTTAAATTTTGTAAGATTTTCTTGTTAATACTAAATTGATTTTTAATGGAGTATGGGATGTTTTTGAAACTGTATATGTTGTATACTTAAATAACTGGTTTCTACTTGATATTTACTTGGAATATTTTCTATTATTTCATGAAGTGTGGATGAAGCAGCAGTACGGCAATATTTTCCATTACCAGTCGTTCTAGAAGGCATATTTGGTCTGATTAAGAGATTATTTGGAATAACTATTCAAGTAAATATTATTTTTGATGTTGCATTTATTGCTTGCAACTATAATCTTTGGACTTCTTCTGAATTGTGAAACCTTATCAGTTATACATTCTACCCCCCCCCCCTTTCTCCCTTCAAAAAAAAAACTGATCCATTCTAATCTTTTGATTGCTTTAGATGTAAATTAGTTATAAAAAATAATAGTTATTTTGAAAATTTTTTTTGTGTGTTTTAAAGTATACATTCCATGTATTCATTTTTTAATCAATAGAATACTGTTCAGTTTCTTATAAAGTTTCTTTTATATGCCTAGAAAATGTATTTTTTCTAAATATATTAAACTCTTGATTATCCACGAGTGGCTTATACGCGATGCAATATGGATTATCTGCGACCCTTCATGCTTTCAAAAAAAAAAAAAAAAACATTATGGCGATGATTAAATAAATTTAGACTTAAGCACACATTTAAGCTTCACAAGTACAAAATATTTTTTAGATACCGCTAAATTCTCCCCCCCCCCCCCCCGCCCCTCTCTTTCCAATGACATCAAAGTTCCGAAATCACCAAAACCTAACTAGTTGAAACATAATTTTGAGATCTAAACTTCTTACTTCTTTAGGTCTTCATTACTTACTGATTTTTTAGATTTACACTTCTAGCTGTAACCCAATTTTAGAACTACTATTTACCGACGTAAATGAGTGACTGGAACCGTCTTGTTCGTAAAGCTCCCCATCCACTTTATTTTTGGTGTAACCTAGCTTTATCTGTTAATACGATTTGCTCAAGTAAACCATTGGCAAAAAAAGCAATTCTTTTTTACCTTTTGCATTAAGTTTTAATAGAATCGTTAAACTGGATGCAAGTATTATTATTATTTTAAAGCTGTTGCATGTACCAGTATCATTTTCTACCTATTATGTGGGTTATCCATGGTTACTGTGTCACCCTATTCTGCAGATTATCAGGAGGTCACTGTACAGTCAACTAGCAATAAATTAAAGCTTTCTAATTGAATATTTTTGGGCTTGAATTTTTCATTGGGTCCCGATCTTTTTAGAAGATTCTGGGAACTTTCCATAGCTCAATCTACTAATTCAAAGGTTTTAGCTTATCTCTCGGGACTTATGAAGAGCTGACTGTGCTGAGAATTTTGAAGCCTTTATTAAAATTTACAATACTGCTTATTAGTGGATGTTTGTTTTACCATTAAATCAAATCGATTTTATAATCTTGTTTATTTGCAAGTTAATCAGTTATGCAGTTAAACCTCGTTAAAACAAATGCAAAAGGACCTTTAAAATCAATTGTGTTAATTGTAGTTCATCTTACCCACGCTACAATTAACAGCAAACAATAGAACAGGGACCGCAAATGCAGTAAATCTGAGCAGTAATTTGTTTTAACCTTTTGGATCCAGGCTATTCGTATAGAAGTTTTCCTTTCGAGACGGGCGGTACAGCTGTTGAACCGTAGATCTCTTTTCATTCTGAAAATGCAAAGCCCTTAGGTTTTTTGACTTTACGGTTCCAATACAAAGCCGTAATCCCTCGGGGTATGAAATCTTGGGAAAATCCCCAGCTCCAAAGCGTAGAAGCAAAGATTCCAACCCCGTCCTCAAAGGAAAAAAGACTTGCAGTACAGCATGTGTACCACCCGGTTCTTAAAGGTTAAGCGTGTTTGTATTAACGAGGTTCGACTATATTCACACTTTGAAAAATGCATCCTTATTGTCTGTAAAATACAAGTAACATTTTACAGGAAGCTAAAGAAGATATTGATGTTTGGCATGAAGATGTTTCATATTATAAGGTTATTGATGAAACGGGTAAGCTCATTCTGTCTTTTGTTTGATGCATTTGTAATTGCATGAAAAGAGTATTTTTATGTGTGGAAATTAGAAAAAAAAGGGAAGACAAGAAACACTATTTCAACTGAAGTATATTTGGTTTTCCTTTATATTTATTGGTTTAATTTTACATGAATTACAAACCTTTAACATGTGTTTATCCTTCAGTACATCTAATTATAGTTTTCTATAAAGTTTTCAATCAAATATAGATGCATTATGAATTTTTTGAATTAATTATTTATACAATTCTGATTTTTACAGGCAAGGAGATTGCATCATTTTATATGGATCCATACATGAGAGTTGATGAAAAAATGAGAGGTGCTTGGCTAGAAGTTGGAAGAAGTAAATATTTATTTTATTTTAGAATCTGCCGATTTGTTTCTGCCCAACACAGATTTCTAAGACATTTATTTCATAAATATTGTATTTAACCATTAGATATAGTATTAAGTTTTTCTTATCATTATGACTAATGAAAGGATATTTCATTCATGTGAAACATACAGAATCTTAATTAAAACTTCAAATTCAATTTTTATAAATATATACATATTTTTTCATTTGGATGATTTTTTATTAATATTGTTGAGTCTTGTAAATCCAAGGTCGTTGGGCCTCGAGGAGGCTACCTCGGATCGCTGAAAACTTGGATTTTCCAGAAAATTCTTTTAGCGGTAGAAATACTTTTCAGGTGTCATATGGAAGAAAACGACGTTTTTATTAAATCGTTGTACAAATTAAATTATTATTGCCAAAGCATATCTTAATATATCTCTAGTAGTCAAGAAAAATTTGTGACACTTGGCGAGTGTTAATCCCACTGACCTGTCAATACTTTTTTTATGACTTTACTGTATGTATGAAAAGAAATTTTACAACAGCAAGATTCCAATGTTCAAATTTTAATGCGAAACATGTTTTTAGCTATTAACCCCTTGAGGACCAGCTCGCCCACAACGAAGCGCACTCACAGGACCGAGTGCTCTGAAATAGAACGACGCCACGGGCCCACGCATTTTCAGCGGTTAAGCCTAATTTCACAAAAAAAAAAAAAATCATATAAAATTAACATTTCATCATAATGACTTAAAATTTACAGGGTGGGTAAATGATGTATAGTTGGTAAATATCTTTTAATATAAATGATATAAAATAGGCAAAATACTAACAACTACTATGCAAACAAAATTCGAGGATATGTAAATGAATATAAATTAACAGATACTATACAATAAAAAATTCACAATGAAATCAACTTGTGCTATACTAATCTGTATGACATGGAGTATTATTTTAAAAATTCTGCTGTGTATGATATATTTCAAAACAAGGATCAACACACAATCCAACGTTGCATATTTTGCACTCATAGTAAGATGTTTGCTTTTGCTTTTCCTTTTTTTTTTTGCACAAACGATACATCACCTCCTAGACTTTTTACCCTTCCCATCAATATAAATTTTTGGAAAATGTCGTCCAAACAGTTGGAAAGGTTGGGTGCTAGGTGATTTTGGTGCAATTTTTAAAATCTTTGGTGCAGCAAATTTCTCTGTTATTTGATAGGCGATTCTGACTCTGAACTCCAAAGCGGCTAACTTCTCTCCTTCCACTTTTGAATACACTATGCTGGCGTTCAGAAGTGCCATATCCAAGAAACCAAAAAAAACAGCTTTTTGTACCATTTCACTGTTTTCCTGAATGCTGAATAGTGTTGAATTACTGAATCCCTTGTGTCAACCCCACCCGTATTTTGATTATATTCCACGACGCACAGTGGCTTGATGTCATTTCCTGTCTTTGTCTTTTTTTCCTACTGGAACATTAATATTATCATGTGCGGTTGATAACAATAACATAGTTTTCATTTTGTCCTTAGAAGCAAACAAATTTACAGAATTTTTCTGCATCACTACAGTTTTGTTCTTGCCTATATTAAGAATAACTTTTGGCATTCCTTTTCTGTTTCGCATAACAGTCCCACACATGTTAGTATTATTTTCATGTAAATATGAAGCAAGGTTTGGAGACACGAAAAATCTGTTCAAATACAAGTTGTATCCCTTTCCCAGCAGATTTGACAGAAGTGTTTTCACTACGCGCTCACCGTAAAGACCTCCAGTTTCTAAGATATCAGTGTCCGTTCCAGTGTAAACACAACAGTTCCATATGTAGCCCGTCTGCGATTCACATAATTTGTATATTTTTATTTCGTATCTAGCTCTTTTAGACGTTATGTATTGCTGAAAACTTAAATGCCCCTTCCATCTGAACAGAGTTTCATCAATGCATATGTTTCTATCAGGTGTAAGTACGGACTTGAAATTTTCTATTAGTAAAGCTGTCACTGGCTTGATTTTCTCCAATTTTTTTGCCTATTTTATATCATTTATATTAAAAGATATTTACCAACTATACATCATTTATCCACCCTGTAAATTTTTTTTGCCCCAGAATCCGAATTAAAATGCAGGAATCTCATAATGTCCAAGAATCTGTTTCTTGACATAAACATAATAAAAAATGGCATTAACAGCATTGCATTTGTAGAAAATTACATTTTCAAGATTGGTTTTTTAATGATGCTCATTAGAATGACTAATCTTCAAAATCACACGTGCAATTCTGAAGAGTCATAAATTCCATGAAACACATGCAGAAATATTCAATCCTCTAACCTACCCCTCCCAAGTATTAGTCAGCTGGATATAATTATTCCATTACTGCTATGAAAAAACCAAAGCAATAAGCAAACGCACTGACCTCTCTTTAATTCTCACAATTTAAAGAACCTGGATTCCCCGTTTGTTTACATTAATAAATCTGTTATGTCTAATAATCCCAAACCAAAACTGATGCCTGTATTAGAAGGTCAAAAGGCATGTGACTGGAATGTGATGACAGTTGGAGCCATTTAGCGCCATTTATGATGATTTAAAAATTCACATAAATCGTTCCTTTTCTAAACAGCGTATACGTGACATTGGGATATCAGTGTACATCAGAATGCGGCACGCGGAGGCGACGATGGGAGAAAAAGAGACGAAATACTGCGCGGCGTATACACGACGTTGGGTGCGAACAGGTTAAAGATATACATTAAAATGTCAAAGAAGTACCTCAAATTAACCGGAACCTCGGACTTTCAAGACTCCAATTTTCGAGACTACTGTAATTAAAATGGTGTAAATTATACTACAGGGTGAGTTCGATCGAATCTGCAATACGAAAAGGGGTGATAGAAGAGCCCAAGTGGAGTATAGAACCACCCATTAGCGGTGTCAATTCGTAACCGTAACCGAGTTATGGTATATTTAAGAAAATTCGCAAAAAAAAAACAAAATTCTGAGAAAAAGACCAATTTCTGAAGTTTCTGTTGGGTCTACGCACAAAATAAGCACATATTTCGAAAGAGCAGAAAAAATCCTTTAAAATGACATCTTTTTCATCAAGATAGTCGCACTTTATAGCGAGTTACAAGCTTTCAAACACTGGAAACACTCAAAAATGAAATTTCATCAAACTTTTCAGTCAAAATTTTCAGAAACAACCGTATGAGCTACAACCGGTCAAATGCACCAAAAACTTTCCCATTTCACTAGCTTTCAGATGATACAACAGAAAATCATATTGGGCTTCAAGTTCAGCAGATATTCTGGCTTTTGTTTGAAACAGTATGAAAACCGTCCTTTGTCAGAATATGGAAACCAGCAAAGAGTCAGACTTTTATGTTCTAAATTTTCTATTTCATGTAAGTGCACTGGTTTATTTATTCAAGAAAAGGAAAATTTTATAACTAAATATTAAATTGTAACACTGTATTAAGTTAATAATCACAACAGAAGATAACAACGCGTAGAAACAAAGGAAGCATTACTTTAACGCGCTTTTCAAAAAGAAAAATTCAAAATTAAATGAGTTACACTAACATCTATGAGTACATTTACATGTAAACAATCCTCAAGATTTCCCAGAGCTACTGAAATTATCATCCCCCACACCGGATAGATGCTCTTGGCCTTTTAAGAGCAAAAACTACCGTCGCTCTCAATAAATTTCATTTCTCACTTTTGCTACTGCTCCATCAAGCCAAATGCGCAAGTCCTGCAAACTGGTTGCATCTGAGCAGTAAACTGCTTGTTTCAAGAATCCCCAAACAAAGAAGTTCACTGGCGTCAGGTCTGATGATCTAGGTGTGTCCAAGGAATAGGACCCAAATGACAGGATGAATGGACTCTATGAAATAAAATTTCATAGAGAGCGACGGTAGTTCTCGCTCTTAAAAGGCCAAGGGCGTCTATCCGGTGTGGGGGATGATAATTCCAGTAGCTCTGGGAAATTTTGAGGATTGCTTACATGTAAATGTACTCACAGATGTTAGTGTAACTCATTTAATTTTGAATTTTTTTTTGTGAAAAGAGCGTTAAAGTAATACTTCCTTTGTTTCTACGAGTTGTTGTCTTCTCTTGTGATTATTAATTTAATAAAGTGTTACAATTTAATATTTAGTTATAAAATTTTCCTTTTCTCGAATAAATGAACCAGTACACTTACATGAAATAGAAAATTTAGAACATAAAAGTCTGACTCTTTGCTGGTTTCCATATTCTGACAAAGGACGATTTTCATACTGTTTCAAACAAAAGCCAGAATATCTGCTGAACTTGAAGCCCAATATGATTTTCTGTTGTATCATCTGAAAGCTAGTGAAATGGGAAAGTTTTTGGTGCATTTGACCGGTTGTAGCTCATACGGTTGTTTCTGAAAATTTTGACTGAAAAGTTTGATGAAATTTCATTTTTGAGTGTTTCCAGTGTTTGAAAGCTTGTAACTCGCTAGTGTTCACTCTAGAGGGAAAAAAAGGCAGGGTGCTGGTGTCTGAAAGGGGCACTATTTATTGCGAAAGTGGCACTACTTCAATACGGTGTTGCCCCCTCCCAGAGCTGGGGCACACCCCTTCAAATATTGTTGAACTCCCCCCCCTCTAGGAATATGTACCTGTGCCCCTCCAAAAAAGCCCTTTAGCTGCAAGATCAGATTCTTTGAGCCATATTTACTGCAATTAAAAACATTCTGATAAGAAATTGAAAATGCATGTGGCAAAAGTATAGGAAATTTAGGGAACAAATGCATGGATCAACATATTGCGGGATAATTTAAAGTTCGCAAGATAAACCTCTCATTATTTCTTAAAAAATATTTCTTATAATAATATAAATTATGCCATTAAGTATTTTAGACGATAAAGAAAATGATGAATATTAATTAAATATTTCAAAAATAATAACATTTAAAACAAACATTAACTTGAAATATTATATGCTCATTTGTTTAATTTAAATATTTTTGAAAAAAATCAGTGATAATCAGTGATCAAATAATGACTATCTAACTTGAAATAATTCATAGACAAGTTTTGGAACAAGATAATAATTAAAATGAGAAATAAACAACCTAATTAAATGTAGCACATATTGAAATAACTTCTAATTGTTAAGAAATTTCAAACATTTACAAGATGCAAAGTATTGAAATCTCAAGCACTAGAAGTAATTATTTGCGAAACACATCTTTAATGTTGTCATGTTTCAAAAAATTTATTTTATGATTTTTTGAAAATAAAACATAAAATAACCTTATCTTGAGTAGCATATGTAAAAAAAACTTCCGATAATCAAATACATTAAAGAATTTAAAAGATGCAAAAGGATTGAAATTTCAAACCCGAGAGGCAATTTTCCGCGAAATAGAGTTCATTGTTGACATGGTTTAAAAAATAAAGTAATTTATTAAAAATGAAACACAAATCAAGCTAATATGAAGTAACAAATGTCTAAAAACCTTCTGATTGTTAAAAATATTAAAATATTTACAAGATGCAAAAGGATTGAAATCTCAAACACTGCAGGCATTTTTTTTTTTTTTTTTGCAACGCACGTGTATTAAGCATATTGAAACATGTAAAAAAAATAGAAAATTGTATTTCTGGACAGTTAAAAAAGAAAATCACGATTCAATGAATACCTATGGACATCAACAACTCTATTAACTTTCAAAAATTTTTTAAGCACTTGAAAATGAATTTTTTTTTTACCAAGGCCTTGAAAATGGCTGATTGACAGGCACTCCTTATTTTTTTTATTTAAAGTTTAACCATTTCAAGATCGAATCTGCTAGTTTTATTATTTATTTTATTCAGAATAAAAAAGTCTCATCTTTTTTTTTTTTCACATGTTCCAAAAGACAAGCATTTACTTGTTATGCAGCAGGTAATGGCTCTGAGTTTTAAGACTTCGGTTATGACTCATGATGTTCAAACTTTTTTCAATGAATAGTACTAAAAAGGAAGGATTAATATTCAAATAACAAAGCTTGCCTTTGCTTGAATCTTAATTCTATCTTAATTCTTTATTTCTTGCTCTTTGAATTTCCTTTTTGCAGAAGGCATCTACATACAAGATCGCATACTTTTCGGCGCACGTGTTGGTCGCCATTTTTTTATGTAAGTCATGGATAATGGGAGTTTTCTGGGAAATAAGTACTCCTTCTATACTTTTCCTGAAACAGACACCCCTGCCCTACAGGTAAAAATACTAGGAAGTATTCACCACCTTCCCTCTCTGAGAGTAAATTCTCAGAAGATCAAGAATGGGGCTTAAATGGGGAGGAATGAAACAATGATCTCTTTGACTCTCCTTGCCCCCTCACGGATGACAGGACCTTTTTCTACATTGGAAAGAAAAGGAAAAACATGCTCTTTTACTGATAACACTTTCAATTCTTGGAATCTTATTCATTCTCTTTGTCTGGGGATCTGATTGCCTTTTCTTCATGAGCCATTTTCAGGGTGCAATTCTGGGGACAAAGAATGCATGCAAGTATTTTCATCGATCTATGTGGTCAAAAGAAATTGCCTCGATATCACGATCGGCTATACGATGCTTGAGACATCTTGTTTTATATACTGGGCGCAATTTTGCTATTTTTGAAAGGGCAGGGCGCAGTTTGAGGATTAAAACTAGGGCAGGGCGCATTTTGCCGATCTGAAAAAGGGCAGGGCGCTGCGCCCTTCAAAAACGGCCTAGCGGGAACACTATAACTCGCTATAAAGTGCGACTATCTTGATGAAAAAGATGTCATTTTAAAGGATTTTTTCTGCTCTTTCGAAATATGTGCTTATTTTGTGCGTAGACCCAACAGAAACTTCAGAAATTGGTCTTTTTTCTCAGAATTTTGTTTTTTTTTTTTTTTTTTTTTGCGAATTTTCTTAAATATACCATAACTCGGTTACGGTTACGAATTGACACCGCTAATGGGTGGTTCTATACTCCACTTGGGCTCTTCTATCACCCCTTTTTGTATTGCAGATTCGATCGAACTCACCCTGTATATTATTTTTCCACCAGAGATCCTGATGTTTAAATGTATATTTGTTATTTTTTAGATCGGAGTGATGTCTATGGATCTGAACCTTTATCATATTTAGTTCTCAACTTCCACCCTCCATCATTTGGCAAACCATCTTTACTTTCATTTTCAGATTTGAAGATATTATTTAAAAAGGTATGCACAACATGTATACGTGTTTCCATAACATAGTATTATTTCCTGCACAGGGTGGTTCCTGTACCTGGGGTGGTAATTTCTGGCGTCACCTCAACCTCCACCCCCAAAGAAAAGAGAAACTTTAATGTTTTATGTGAATGTGAAGTTCATACAATATATTCAGAAACAAATTTTTATCAATGTGGTGCAACAAAAGTTAACATTTAAAGGTATTAAAGACAAGTATTAATTATAACTACATTATTTTGTAAAATATTCCCTAGACTCTTTTATAACCACCTCATCCCCGCAGTATTAAACTCCCCTTTTTGTTAAAATTGGGTACATTAAAAGACATTTAAGAGAATATTCAAGACATATTTGGTGAAAAATTTGAGAGAGAATTGGATTGATATTAAGTATTTATATTTTCAAAAAATATTTAAATCCTTGTTGGATGTCACCAAGGAGGATTCCTACCTCCCCCTTCCAACACCTGTAGTGACACTACTGCATAATATATGTGTGTATGTCTTTTCAGCACTAATAACATATTATTTTTATTATCAAATGACACGAGCAACTAATTAATTCAAATATGTTTTATATAGTTTGGCCATTTACTTCAACATTCATTAACAACAGTTCCTTACACTGAAGTGGCTGGGCTGACAAACTTGGAGTGGGATGTTGTGAATGTGTGTCCACTTGTGATGAGCTCTTTCCTCAGAGATTATGAAACAGTCAAGAAGTTAAGTCAACACGTGGATAGTGGGGATGTGATACCTGCTGACTTACATAAACAGCTTATCAAAAGTAAGGTTGTACTTTAAATTTTGATAAAGTTATTTCATTTTAGTACCCTAGTATTACAATTGCTTAAATTTTACATGACTTCGTTTGAATTTCTCAAATTCTCTACACATGTTAAGAAAATATTTCAAGAAGTTTAGACTTTCCTCAAAACCTGTTGATTTTGTTATTAAAAAAAATAATATAAAATAATTGATGAGCATTGTTGTATGTTACACAACGCAAGCACAATTTAAGCATTGTGCTTACAACAGGTAGTGGTTAATTTTATTTTATTTTATTTTATTTTTTTTTTTGTCAAAAGATGCAAAAATATTTGTTCTGTGCCAATTCTGATTGAGACCTGTTTCTAATTTTTGATTTGTGAAAGTATAAGTATGAACTTCCTCCCCCTCAAAGTGTCAGATCATTTGTAGACAGCTCCTGAAGTCAGAAAGCTTTTTCCTTATCCAGATATGGACTTTTGCCACATTGAAGATTGTAAATTATTAATTAAAACCTTTGAACAAATGCATCTTTTTCACACATGAACTATATAAAACATTAATTAAATTATGCTTTGCAAATAGTGACCTATGTGTGTTTTCTTTACTCTTTGTAGAAGATCAGTATATGATGGGCTTACGATTGACAGAAGAACTATTCCTTTCTGCACTGGATTTAGAACTGTATAGCAAGTAAATATTTAATTTTTTTAATTTATAATTAGTCCTAGCATTCATTTTGATGTTACAGTGAACCTTATTATTTGCATAAGAACTAATAGTAATGACTTTATTGGTAATAGCAATGCAATGGTAAAATAGCATTTCTGTCCAAAAAGTTACCTTGAAGGGAAAGTTATAGAAATACTAACTCTTCATTATACAAATGTTAAAATATGATAAGAAACAGGTATTACTTAACCCATTAATGCCTAGAGTCCCTTTTTAGGGACGGTAAAAAAAGTGTCTGGATTTACCAAAAATGAACATTTCAACTAAAGAATAGTGTTCAATTATTACTTTGGTATTGTTTCAATTCATTATTAACAGATTGCAGCACATAACCATTGTAGAGTGTGCTCTGTAGCCATGTAACCAGTATACAAAATATCTTTGGAAAAAAAAGTCAGGCATTAATGGGTTAAACAATTAAAATAAAGTGAACCAGAAATTTAAAATTATTCAACATGATCTCAAAAAACTTAAGATACCATAAAAATTTCAAAATATATGTTTTACAAAAAGCTGTAAGCTTGTTACTGTCAAACAAATTTATAATTTGTAAATTTCAGAAATGAATTCTGGCTAAATGCAACTAAAAGTGTATGGGCTCAATATATGCCATTTCCTTACGAGAAGAATACTGCCAAACCTTGTTCCTTCCCTGAAATCTTTTGTGATCAATACCCTGCTGCATATTTCTCAAACCTCTGGGCAGAAGTAAGATAAATATATTACTTAATTTTGATTTATTTTATTTTTATGTGCCTAAAAACATTTTTAATCTTTTTTTTTTCATCCACAGATGATTGCTGCAGATGTATTTAGCGCTTTTGTTGAAGAAGGGTTAGATGATGATGAAAAAATGACAAAAATAGGTCACAGGTAAGATTGACATACATCTTAGGCATTAAAATCTAACTTCTCAAATTTGAAATGTCAACACCTATTTGTCTGTAACCTTAAATCCAAAAGAATGGTGGCAAACTGGGGCTTGAACTGGGTACTGAGGAATTTCTAATCTTTTGAGGAAGCTTGATCACCCATTCTCATTTTTGCATGACTTTAGCTAAAGGTATTAGTTAAATGGTCGAATTATCAGTGACTATTCTCTCGCACTGAGGAAGTTTGCTGGAAAATAGCCAATAATCTTTCTCTCTCTGCTTTGAGCAAAAGTGAAGTGAATAATGTGGGGGAAAAGTTGATTTTGCTCTGGTTTGAGTGAAAGTGGATTGAGCGTTGAGCTAGCTTTTCACAGAGAAGGAACTCTTTCAGTGCTGTTTATTATTTGATAGAACGAAACGTACTTTCAAAACTTCAATTAGAACTTTTCAGCTGAAATTTTTTTTATCAGATTATCCGCAGCAGCGTATAATACGCACCTCAAAATTTTGAACTTTTTTAACACATAATCCGCGGATTATATACAGGAAAATACGGTAAAATTTCCTTATTCCATATGTTGATAGTTTCTTTTAAAACTTTTCTCTTTAATGTAAAAAGTGTGCACAAAATTTGGCTAATAACACTGCAGTTGAGATTAACAAAACTTTTCCACAAAACAAATTGTTGTGTGAACAAGTTTTTTTTCTTATACACAAAATGCATGCCATCGTATGAATTTTTTTTACTACTCTCAAAACTTAATTCTGCCAGAGATGGCTCTTTGAAGATTAGTTGCAAATTCAATTAAAACAGAAAAGAGATGCAAATTTAAAATATAAATTTACTTTTGAAAAGAGATCAAATGAGTAATTACATTCCTAAAGTTTGGCTTTAGAATGGCTCTTTTGCATTGCATTTTCTTTTTTGAAGAATCAATAGATTGATTTGCGTGGAACAATTCCTTGTTCTCTTAGTGACTTGGTACAAACACATAGGCTCAATTACTGGAAAAGTCCCAGTATTTTCATTTTTATACCTAAATATCCATAACAAACAATTTTAAACTTGCTTAGTTCTTTTTCAATGATTGCTTACTTGAAAATATTAAATTTCAGGTTTCGAGATACATATTTATCTCTTGGAGGTGCTTGCCATCCTGGAGAGGTCTTTCGCCAATTTCGTGGAAGAGATCCCTGCACAGATGCGCTTTTAGTGAGTTATGAACTCTTGAAGAAAACCCAGAGTTAGCAGTTTGTTTGCCTTTAGCTCTTTTTAGAATGGTTTCTTTTCATTATAGAAATGAAGAATTATTGAAAATTATAGAGAATGAAGCATTCATTGACATAAACGAAACTCTGCCTTTAGTTTTTTCAACTAGAAAGAAATATTTTTAATCAATCAAAATAAAAAAAAATCATTTAAATTCTGTAAAACCCAACATGAACACAGATAATTGAATGATTTAACAGCTATAATTATTCATCAATTTAAATGTTTTACATTGAAATATTTTAGTTCTTGAGAGAGTAAAATTCTTCTAGGAATATAATTTCTTATACATTATATACACCCCCTTTGTTTTGGATAGCACTCTTTCAAAATATTCTATGTTTTAAATGGTTTTTCAATTTGCAAAATATGAAAAGGAAAGAATGTATGAATACATCATTTAAAGGTATTATCTTTTCATCATAATGTGTATTATACTGTATGTAGAAAGCATATTAAAGTAAAACTTTCTAAAAGCTGTAATTCACTATAAACATTTATGTTTAAAATTAACAAGTCAGTATCAACATTAATATGAATTGTATATAAAATTTGAAACACAATGTAACATCTTTTTACATTAAAAAATAAAAGTATTGTCTACTTTAAGTTTGTATTATTTCGGAACAACTAAGAATACAACTTTGAAATGCGAAATTTAAATGTTTGATCTAACAATGTCATTGAAAAGCATTTTTTAGGTAAATAGCATTGTAAGGAAGACTTTTCAACGTGTTGATTTTATTTTTGTGTTTTCTTTTTTGAAGCTGAGTTACTCTTATAAATTTAACTCTTTGTATAAAGATGTCGGAGTAATTCAACATGTGGTTACTGTAAACTTGGTGAAAGTTTCGATGGGTGAATGTTACAGAATTGGAGTTTATATACTGAGGGCATTACAATTCAAAAAGAGTGAATAATTATCAGCTTTTTAATTTTACACAACAATATAGATATGAATTTTCATGTTTTAAAGATACAAATTTTCGTATAATCCTTGATAAATTTGATTTCAGTAGTATATCACAGTACATCAGTTCCAAGTAATGAACATAAATTTCTTTTTAAACATCATACTTTTAAAACAGCTTTAACATCTAAATCCTTTTTGTATTCTTCAAGGGCTGGACGGACTTCCTCTTCCAAAAATTCAACTACCTGAAAGAAACAAGACAGTATGGTTATTACTATTTCACTAATTAATATTCCCAGGTTTTGCTTGCTATGAGTAAATCATTCTTTTAAAAAGGATTTCCATTAAATAGTATTATTTGTAAAGGAGAAGATCAATTAGCAATAAGACTAAACAAATTCACTACGAGACAATATCTAATCAGGGAACCACATGATAGTGTAAAAATGAAAAAAAAAAAAAATAATGAAACTCCAGAGCTTAAATGTTTGGGACAGCAAAAATTCTGAATTTTCCGAATAGAACTTGATATTTTGTCAAATTATGATTGAAGGTATGTACACAAAAATACATGAATAAAAAGGGCCATTCGGGCATTTAAAAATTGCAGTGAAGTCCAAAAATAAGAAAGCTGAATAAGAACTTTTTGGAAGGTCACAGCGATCTTCCTTAACCTTCTATTGGGGTGTCTCAGATGAAATTAATGTTACTTTTTTGGGGTTTATTATTTCGTAAAAAAAAGAAAGAAAGGAAATAGTTGCTGTAATTTGCATAAAAAATGCCAGCAAGTATCTTTGTCAGTATATTGTAAAAGTACCAGAAACGATCATTTACAATACAAAGTATGCTGGACATACATCAATTCAATGTATTAATGCTCAAAACACTAAAATAAAAAAACGTTATCTGAAGTGGTATACCTATAAAAGTAGAAATAGATGGATCTGTTCTTACAGTTTCGTTAATATTATGAAAATTGTTAGTTACCTGCTGTGGAGCTCTGCCTATGAAAGTAGTTGGATCCAGAAGAGAATCCAGTTGGTCAAGTATAGGAGCAAAGTAAGGGCTTTGGTGAATTCGCTCCACTAAATCGTTATCTTTCCCTTGGATTTTGACGACCTCTGCTGCCTGATGTGAGAGCACACGTATTTCTTCATGGCACACCTTTAAAGTAATTAAATAAATGTATCAGAATCACGACCCTTTTGAAACCTCCAATGCAACAAGGGAGGGGGTTATAAGTTTGACATTTGTATCTGTCTATGGCACGGTAGCTCTTAAATGGATGAGCCAATTTTGATGATCCCTTTTCGTTCAAGAAAAAACTAAATGGAGAGTGTTCTCAACTAAGTCTCAGACTTCTTTGACTTTACTTATCAAATATATAAATTTAAAACCACGAAAATTTGTGTTTTTCGCAATTTTTGTAGTGAAAATGTACTTGCAAAGTTAAGATATTAGTACCAAAAAAAAAGAGCAAACATTTTCTGTTGACTGTTGGAACTTTGTTCGAATCTTTTTAGTTACATAGAACTGGAATTATATAGCCTCTTTTTATCAGATTTTTAAATACAATCTAATCCTTGGTAAATCCTTGTCCTAATTGGTAAAAATCACTATTGTCCAATAAGAAAAGTTAAATTTTTCATCTAATGTCAATTTCTTTTCATAAACAAATAAAATACCTTGGATGCAATTATTTTCTTGATCTATTGATAAAATTGATTCTCATTTTATAAATCTAAAAGGTATAGAGAAATAAATTATGTTTTAGATGCACAGAACTTAGTCAGATGAATCAGCAACAATTTAAAAAGATGATAATCGAATGGGATGGTGCGGGGAGGGGGGGGGGGGGCTATTTCAAAAAAAAAAATCTAAGCAGTGAAAATCACTAACACTTAAATATCTAATATTCCTTTATTCAAAGCATATTTTTTCTTGATGTTATGAAGTGCACAAAGACACCACAATTCTTGGATTAATGATTTGTTTTGACACTTGCAGTTTTTAATAAAACGCATACAATCTTCCTCATCAGTCAGAAACAAATTTTTGTACCATTATGCTTTTTCTCAACAAATCAATAATAATAATAATAATAATGTTCAGTAACTTACTTGTCTATCTCCTCCTGCTTTAACCATAGCCATAAGAATATTCTCTGTTGCCATGAAGGGTAGTTCTTGCTTCAGATGCCTCTCGATTACCTTTGGATAAACAACCAAACCATCGGTCACGTTTTGCAAAGTGTTTAGGAAAATATCAGCAGCAAGGAAAGTTTCTGGTAGAATAACTCTTCTGTAAATGTAGAATATTATACATTAGCAGCTTTTTTTTTAAACTTAATTTTTGAATCATTTCAAACACGTTTGTTTATTTGTTATATATTTTCAGTTCAAAGCATTTATGTATTTTCTTACTTAACTGAATTGAAAAGAGGAGCATTCTGGGAGATGTTAAAATAATGTCAAATAAAAAACAAGTAACATTTTCTGTGATTTTATAACTAATGTTATCTAATTATATTCAAGTACAAAACCAACTTTCATATCATCAATTTACTGAATTACAACATTTTTGGTTATGAGTTTTCACAAATATAGAATTTCCATTTATGTTTATTTTCATTTAACCCTCTCGGCACCCTGGACCTCATATGAGGCCCCTACTTTTGAACTCAATTTTGGAAGAAGTAAACACTTAAAATGATTTTTTTTTCCGTCAGTGACTCCACCTATTCATGTAGATCACATATGAGGCTCCTAAGTGAAAAAAAAATCATTTTAAGTGTTTACTTCTTCCAAAATTGAGTTCAAAAATAGGAGCCTCATATGAGGTCCAGGGTGCCGAGAGGGTTAAAAACATCTAAAACAGCCAGAAAAAAAAATCATAAAACATTTATCTTTATATGCATAAAATGATAGTTAAGAAAAGTTCTAATATGCTGCAATTCTAAATTTTTTTTTTTTTTTTTTTTTTAAATCAAAAACACACACAAATATCAAATTCACTTTAGAAAAAAAAGGTCATTTTTGTAGCAATATGTATAACAAAAAATTGAAACTTTCTTTTTTTTTTTTTTGCCAAAATATTTGTTCCTCTACATCATCCACCATGATTGCATGCATGAACTATGAATTGAATAGCACAAGAACCAGACTTTTTTAAGAGCAGAAAATGGTCACAGGGTAACAGAACCCAGTTATTCTCATTTTGGGCATTAATCCTACATTTTGTGAATTTTCCTAGAAGAACAACATTACAAGACAATATTTCAAGAAAATCCTAGAGAAAACAAGAGGGAAACATAGAAATACAGGGACTGCGCTTAGAATTTAAAGTTGTTAAACAGTAAATTAGCCAAATTTCAATTGTCTTAGCCAAACTTCAAGAGTTATAGTCAAAGAATTTTAATTATTATTTTTTTTTAATGTAATACATGTATTTTTCCCCAAGTGAACATTTCTGACAATTTTCTATTCGTCAATACTTTAGCCAAATCAGAAATTTTTTCGCCGAATTTTCTATTTTATCGCATTTGGCAAAGTGGCGAATGCTTAGCGTGGTCCCTGAAATATAAAAGAAAGGAAAGAAAAATTGAAAACCATGGATCGACCATTTTCCATGGACCATTTTCCCCAAAATAAATTTCTGAAGAGTTTTTGATTACCTATTTGCACTGTCATCTAAAGTACGCTCCATCCATTGAGTTGAGGCGGTGATTAGTGCATCAATGACATATCCCATGGGTAGTTTTGCAAGTGCACAACATCTTTCACTGCGCATGGGGTTACGTTTGTATGCCATGGCACTTGACCCTATTTGAGTTTTTTCAAATGGTTCTTCTATTTCTTTCATACTTGCTAGCAATCTTAAATCTGTACAAATCTAGAAAGTAATGTATCTCATTATCTCTTAAAGAATCCAATATTTATATCATAGCATAATCAAGAATCTTAGAACTTTAAGCTACTTATCAAAAAATAAATAAAATAATAATAACAATAAATAAATAAATAAGATGTAATTTTTAGGCATGTTTCTTTTTAAGTTTGAGTTACATTAATCTTATTTTCTATGATTGGATTTTTGAATAATGTTCTGTATTGGAGAGAAAAAGATATTACTTTACACTAGGGTGATGCTTAAAAGACCCAAAAATATTTTTTGTTTATTTTCTCTTGGGTCACCCTCTCATTTTGTTCTACCCAATAAGAGAAACTTAAATTAATTTTTTGAGATGTTTTGAGAAAAATTTAAAGGTCGCTACCAAAATAAAAAAATCTAACATTTTCCCAAAAAGTGATTATTTAAAAAAATTTGTATTTATTATAAAATTATATTTTTATACAGAATACAAACTAAAATGAGGTTTTAAGGTCCATATATGTTACCCAAAGCTAATTTTGTATTATATGTACCTTACGATTAACTTTTGGGATGTGAACAAACAAGAGGAAAATTAGACAAAAAACACCTATTTTTACAAAATTTCTTTAACTGACACAATTTTTAAAAAACCTATTACAGAATTAATATATGCTTATATTAGTTGTTTATAGTGTTCAAAAAAATTTTGATGCACAATTAACATGTAAAAAATTCATTATGCAGACAGCAAAGTTGCTTTTTTGTAGTTCAGGAACTTTTGTCTGAAGGACTTCCCAAGAAGCAAAATATACTGCATCTGGTCTTCATCTAGGGTCAGTATTTTGTAGTACTCTTGGATTAAGGACACCCTTCACTCTCCGCTGTATCATTGACCCTACCAAGGGCGTATTTAAGGGGGGGGGCTGAGAGGGCCCCCCCCCCCCGAAATCGAGAAAGATTTTTTCAAAAGTAGGTGTTCGGTTCGTGTTTGCTCAAAAAAAAAAAACCTTAAGAAAAATCCCACTCTCTATTAACATTGTTTTCAAAGGTGTATATAAGGGAGTGCTCCAGAGGGTCTTTCCCTCCTATACGCCCCGCCCCGAAAAAAATTCATTTTTTTTTTAATAGGTAGTTATTATTATTCGGTTTAAGTTTACTCTGAAATTATTTACATACTTTTAGCTTGAAATACTTAACTAAATAAATAATTATTACTAATAATAATTCGTTAGATGACACCAGGCAGTATATATAGCGGCTCTAGTGCAACCCAAGAGGGTCAGGGAGCCCTCGCGATTTACTCGAGAGAAAAAAGAACGTGTCTTGGGAAAATGAAGATATTTCAATTCGAAAACGCACAGAAAAAATTCTAATCATTTTGAATAGAAATCTTTAAATGAAAAATATTCAACACGTGTTGATTATTAGTCAGCAAATTACGCTTCTCTCTTTCTTCTCATTCCCCCTGTTTTTCTAGTCAGCCAGGAAATAAGAGTCTTTAAAGTAATGCTACACTCAATAAATTTAAAATAAAGTGCAATCATTAATCCTCGGCAAGAGATTTAGAATAAAGTGTAAGTATTCCTCCCAGTAAGAAATTTAAAATAAAGTGCAATCATTTTCGGTTTTAGTTTTTTCACAAATAATTTCCAAGCTTTCAGCTGAACAAAACAAAACAAAAAAAAATCGAAAAGAGGTAGAAGTTCAAGCCGGCCGAGCTAGAAGGGGCACGTAATTTTCAATTTCTTTACCAGTGGTGAAATTAAGGAATAAGAGTGCTTTCTCAGTGGCGGGTTTCAGGTAGGAAGTCGAGGCCCGTATATCCGCCAAGCATGAATTCAAAGAAGGCTCATGACCCCCCTTAAATAGTCCAAAGAGATCTTAAATTTTCGCTTTTACAACGTGTAGTTTAATCGCAGTTTCAAGACTTCAATATCCAAAAATTTTCGGAAGAGAGTTCTTTTCCCGCTTCTTCAATACCTTGATCAAACATTGCCTCAAATGGCATTTTAGAGATTTAAAATTCAAACAGTTAACGGTAGTTGATATCCTCCTTACTTTTCTAGAGTCTTTAGCTCTAAAATGTGTTTTTTGAAAAGAGAGAGCTCCCGAATTACAGTCTCTATGCCCAAAAATTTCCGGAAGAGTCCCTAAACCCTTTTAATTTCCTAAATGTTGTCAGACAAAGCCTAAAAGCAGTTGTTCCTATCAAGAATCATGGCGTAAGCGGCGCTATTGAATTATTTTTAAGGGGCGTTTTTAAAAGTTTTTGTTTTCTTTTTCTTTCACGTGTGGCTCTCGTTTTTAAAGGGATCTTCGTGGAATTCTTGGATGATAAGTTTTTGCTCTTAGGGGTAATGGGCACCTCTGCTAAAAGTAAAATTTTGAACCTTCAGTTTCAAAAAATAGAGCGCTAAAATAGCATTCTTGAAGCTTCACTGCCGCAAAATTTCGGGCACAGCGCCCGAATCCTACCTCTTCTCTTGACTGTACTAAAGATAACCTAAATAAAAATGTTTTTAAAGCATTAATTTCGAAACATTTTGGGAGAGAGTCCTTGCTAATGTTACTACCAAAGATGGCTTACGGTTTCAATTTTGAAAATTTTCGGAGGGATATCCCTAACCACTTTTTGTCTCTTAACGGCGTCTCCAAAGAGAACGCAAAATTGCGCATCTATGTATCAAAAATCTTTTGGGGAGGGTCTTAGAACTTTTACTTCCCAAAGATAACTTAAATGAGACTTCAGTTCAAAAAAAAAAAAAAACTCATCTTCTTTTCTTTTACTCTATCATGCTTCAGTGTCAAAATATTTCAGAAGAGATGACCCGAGTCTTCTCAATTCCTTTAACGTCACTAAAGATAGCCTGAAATTGCGTGTTTAGAATTTAAGTTTCAATCAATAAGTTTCCCAGAGGAGTCTTGCTCCTTCAACGTTATCAAAGGTAGCATAAATAATTTCAATTTTGAAAGAATTTTTGAAGGGAATCTAAAATTTCGTAATTTTCTACCTTTTCTAAAAATTACAATTTTTTAATTAAATTTGAAAATGTCTACCTGTCTTACAGCCCAGTGGCAGAAAGTTTTGTAGCTGTCTGCGACAAACTTTGAGAATTTCATTATCTGTCTGCAAATTTTGAGTGCAATTTCAATATACTAGTCATATATTAAACAAGTATAATTTAATAACTATCGTGCATTCTTTTTAATTTTGTTTCTTATAAGTTCTGACCTGTTGAGCATGTTACTCAAAAAAGAAAAAGTAGGAAAAGATGAAAATCTGATAAAAGATTTCAAAAATTTGAGCACTTCTTCAAAAAATTTCTCTTACGTATTTCACAGGAAAAAACAAGATTGGTACAAAAGTATAAAAAAGTTTAAACTTTAATTTTTAATAATGGGTGGGAGGGGGGCATAGGTTTGCATCCTTTCACTTATCCAGGTTTATAAAACCCATTGTTTCAGTTTATAATGAAGTTTTTTCTATTTGTTCCATCAGCTATTTCATTAAGGCTCGACCGATGCATCGGCCAGGCCGATGCATCGGCGCCGATGGCTGAAAATTTTTCCATCGGCCATCGGCATCGGCCGCCGATGCTAACTTGGGAAAAACATCGGCCCATCGGCCTCGAAAACATCTAAATGCCGATGCCTGGCCGATGTTTAAACAAAAAAAGTTTCCTCAAGAGGGAAAACATTTTTAGGCAGACTCTTTTCTATTTTTTACTTCACAATTAAAAGTACGTTCACCGTGTGGCTTGAAATCGAGCGGCAACGGGACCAACACAGTTCTGGGTTTTGGAATTTTCCGAATCAGGCAGATACCGAAATTTGCACAACACAGCAAACACTTTCCGAGCGATCTCTTTGATGAGAGTTTTTAGAATTACAGTTCATCCTCTGAATGGCGGAATTAATTTTTGCGCATTTCTTTTCTTTTTTCCTTTTTTTTGTGTGTGTAGGAGAATGAAAGCTTTTTTTTTCTTTTTAATTTTACAAAGATGTTAGCCAGATGAATTAAGCAAACACATTTATTTTAAGAGAAGAAGGGATCTATGCTGCAAAATTTCGAGGAAGGGCCCACCTCTGGTTTCTCTATTATGTGATAAGATCATTGTTTTCATTTTTCTTTTCTGAAATCGAATGTTGTGTTACTCAATTCTAAATTGTCAAGTCTTGAATTGAATATTAAAGCTGTTACGATGTTCCCTTTAAGTCATATTCGTTTAAGCAGGAGTGCCCATCTGGGAGGGTCATGGCCTATACTTGCCCGTCTATTTTTTAACAGTTGGGGGGAGGGGGGGGGGCATATTGCGTTTTAGTTTTTATTTTGGTCTCCGTGCTATTTAGATTTGTGCTCCGACTTTGCTCTTGGGGGCGGGGGCAACTTTGTGTTCAAAGAAAAAAAATAACTTTTCACATTGACTTATCCTGATATTTCTTGACTATGAAGCGTGAAACTGACAAACATTTATGTGTATGCATAAACTTGCCCACCCCCCCTCCCCCAAAGGCGATGGCACACCCTCTTCAAATGCTACGGAACAACCCCCCCCCCCCAAAAAAAAAGAGACAAAAAGCCTGCCTAAAAAATTATACCCCTAAAAACTCCAATGGTGCACTCTACGTTTTATCAAGTGTTTTCACCAAATTAGCAATCTCATTATCATTGTATTGACAACTAATGAAGTTTTATAAGTAGAGCTTCTTGCATTTTACCATTTATGAAAATGTATTAAAGCTCTACTAATATTTTAAATCTACTTTTAATACATTATTTTACTACTAATGTATTAAATGTATTATATTTCGTATTTTAACCTTTATTAATCATCAGCGAACAGCACGGCGCCGCCAAATGTTGCCAAAATTGTTGTCACATCACAAAACGTAAGTACTGAAAGAAGTTCAAACCGCACGTGTTAGCTCTTTGCTTTCTATGGTTTTATTTTGACTTTAGTGCTTAATATTACAAAAACAGCAATATGGAAACTTGATGCATTGAATGAAGATCCAATTTACAGTTTCAATAGACCTGTCGAGGGAACTAAAAATGCAATGACTGCAAAAAAGTAATATCAAGAAGTAAGAATTCTTAGAATGCGTAAAATAAGCGTTGAAAAAATATTTAGGATACTTAAAAATCTTTCTAATTTACTTCATTTCCTGCTTTTTCCCGTGAATTTTTATTACTAAAAGTGCAAGTTTTTGCAGTTTTCTTGAATCAAAACCGAAACTAGACAACTGTACTTTGCACAGAGAAAGTTCGCGGGCCTGCTGGCGCTGTGTATCATGTGATCCTCAGCTTAAATCTTGTTATGACTTAGCTGTCGAATCATCGAACGAATCGAACGAATTACTGCCAAGACTTCGGGTGCTTCGCTTACATAGTTAAATTTATTTATGAGTTCCCCTTTTTTCTTTTTTCCCACAAATGGGGATTAAACTACCATACTTTTACAAAATTAAATTCATTGAAAATAATAAACAAACAAATAAAATAAACTACTAGTGCATAATTGGTATTTCAAATTGGTTTTGTTTACTTTTGTGCAAAAAATGCTCAAATTTAGAAAATACATAAATTGTGCAGTTTTTTTTTTTTTTTTTTCATTTTTTTCTTATACTTTTAAATTAAAGTAATACATGAAAATTTAAGTTTTTATTTATGTGAAACAAGTATGAGCAGGAAAATCTAGTGAACACTAAATCGAGTGGTAGTAAAATAGCAATTTAGGCCAAAATCTGAATGACTTCATCTTAATGATTACAATTATCCTGGATTCGTAGAAATAAAAGTAGAATGAAATGAATATATGACCCTTCAAATCTTTTATAAAACCTTTATTTTTCTCATCGTTTGATTTTTTTTTGCCATCGGCCATCGGCATCGGCCATCGGCCGATGGAAAAGGAAAATAATCGGCCATCGGCCATCGGCCAACTTAGAACAATCGGCCAACAATCGGCATCGGCCCATCGGCCAAAAAATGCCATCGGTCGAGCTTTATATTTCATTAATCTTCTAAAATTCTATTTTGATATCTTCAACATTTTCTGAGGTTTTTATTTATTTATTTTTTACGTAAGAGCTGTTGCATTATGACATGGTTTAAGACAAGACATTTTTAAACTGTGGTTATTTTAATGAAATCAAAAAGCTTTTTTTTTTTAAATGTTCAGAATAATTTAGAATTTAAGACAAAAATGTATTGAGCTGTTTTTGCAGGTATTATCAGTCACAAACTTGAATTTGAAAAATTGTTTAAAGAAAAAAAAGGGGAGACTTTAAAATAGGACTTGAAAGGAAGGGCACTCCAGTGATCAAACTATTGATTTTTATTTTAATGATCCATAGCTTAAAAAAGCAAAGCCAAGTTTCGGGCGCCATGTTTGCCCACGGTACAAAGAAAGCTTGCAATTTTTTTTTCATAGAAAAACGGACAAAAATCGAAAGGAGGGGGGCAGGATAGATATCATGTAAATGAATGAAAAATAAAATGTAGCTGTATTTCAAGTAAAAA